>JAHWFP010268734.1:19447-34946 GCA_023313725.1 Lithobius niger
AGAATTTTGTTTTGTTTACGTCCTCAAGTGAAAACGCAACGGTTTGAATGCAGTGGCGTAAACAACGGGGGGGAGGCAAGAACGAGCCGAGGGGCGTAAAAGTCATTGTAAAAATAAGTTAATTCGTTATGTTTTTGAAAACCTTTTTTTTTTAGCCATGCATCAATCAATACAAGAAAACTATTTTTTTTCAATAAAGGTAAATTAGTTGTAACAAATTATCTTTAAAACCATAGGGCAGAAATCCTGTGCTACTATGTCAGTATAAACAACAGGCTCTCAACATTTTTCAACCAGGACCAGGATCAACTACTACAAAAACCTCCCCGTATCGCGACAGAAGCATACAATGGCCCTGAGTGAGTTGACAGTCAGAAGGTACCGTAACAATCAACTGCAAAAAATTGGTTTCAACAATGGTCCAAAAGGGATATTTCGGTTTTTTCGAGGGCTTGGTTGGGAGGCGGGGATGCTGACCACTAGGCTGCGGCCAGCTCGCTATGCTCGGAGTTGTAGGGGGACGCACTTATATGCTTCTTTCCACCTTTTTGCGGCGAAAATACTTTACTTTGCTAACGAACAGAGAAGAAAAAAAAAGTAACTACTTTCACTAAAACCACGAAAATGCGTCGAAACGAAATCCAGATTAATTTCCTGTCTTCCGACATCTTTCTCACATTTTAAGCCTTCCTACTTCCGGAGGAGAAGAGCCGACAGGCTACAGAAATCTTGAAAAGAGGGCTAACGCGATGCCCATTGTTTGTGGTTGTTTCTTTTCTGGCATAGCGTTAGTTCTCTTTTCAAGAGGAGAAGAGATGTATACATATATACGTAAACCGACCGTAAGTTTTTAATGATTAAGATATTCATTTGTGAGAAGCAACTTGCTCCTGGAGAGTCGTAAAAATAGTTACGTGTTACTCGAAAGACTTGTAACATTTGTTGTTAGAATACTTAGTTTATCGATAAACTGGGTAAAAATGGTAGGTTAGGTTAGGCAACTTCCCGTTATGGTAGAGAAACACAACCGGTATGGTTTCTTCAACGTCAATCTTAAATTAAAGTATTTTCTATATGTGTCAAATGTATACTTGCACTTGATGTTATGACTGATCACGAATTAACTCTTTTTTTTTTCTTCTTCTTTTCTTTCTTATAGGTAAGTGATCTATCATATATCATCCTAAGAAGTACAAACTTGTCATGTTCAATTCACTTTCAGGTAAGTTTTGTGTTTTGTTCGCAAGAGATTAAAATGGTTGTACATTTTTCTAAGTAGCTAATTAAACAAGGAAATACGCTTACGCTGCCCTGCTCTATATGCTTTGCTGTGAATCCATTGTAAAATAGGGTGATTACAAGAATTTCCCTTTGGATTACTTCAACCGACACCCCGAGACGCACAATTCCTTCCAAAACAACCATCCAATCCAGCGGCGCAACTCTCGACTGTTTGAAACAATTTGGCTCCATACTTGACGTCACGCGTGCAGTTGATTGTATCATTAGCTAGTCAGTACCTTCCAAAGCTATAGTTTGTTACACATTATGTTTGCAGGAAACTGACTGTATAACGCCACGTTTCCTTCCACTACGATTGCAAAAATCTCGTAAACACCCCACTCGTGTACTCTGAAAGACACTATGTAGAGCCTACAAGTGATACGCACATGGTTTTGCACTCGTAGTGGAAGGAAACGAACTTAGGAAACTTAATAGAGTATGTTCCAACGAGGGAAACTGATGTTAACACTCCTGACGCGGGTGATGAATTTGTGGGAGTCATCAGACATCAAGGAGAGGGGACAACATTTTTAACTGTGTGCGACCTACGAGTTGCATAGCAATATGATCCAAGAGTTACGCCAGAAAAATATGTTTTGGTAGACCTTGGATGGCTTTCTTACTTTATCTTTAAAAAAAAGGATAACTTTTTTTTGGTAGACGTTTCGTTGATGGAGTCTTTTGTTGGTAGAATTTCAGGCCAGAAATGTTTCTTAAGGCTGACCATACGCCGAAAGTGGAAAACCTGCTCCCGCTTGACCCGCGTATCATATTTACAACCGACGTAGTAATGTATTCATGCAGAAGCACGTGTCGAAGCCCACGCTAGCGACGCTGAGAGCGTGTTTATGCAACTAGACATTCTCGCTTGCCGAACGCTATTTGCTAGGCAACCTTTATTTATTTACGATTAATTTCCCGTTTCTGTTGAATGAATGCGGTAATAGGCAACAAACTCAATGTGTTATAAATAACAACATGGATAAAGAACAAAGTGCAACAGTAATTTTAAACGTTGGTACATTGTTGCCATTTCACGCTTATCCCAAAATTTGCTATTCTCGCTGAAAAAAAACAGCTTCTAGCAGTGATCAAACGACGCAGAATAAATAGCTGTTCGCAGCGAGAATTCAAAATCCAACATGGCGTCCATTTCGGGATTGTCGAATCGAAGACAAATCATCGAATACCGGCATTCAGAAATCTGTCCTTCGTCTTGTACAGCAGTAAAGATTGTTTTCTAGTTGTCATCAATCGACGCTGTCATGTTGCACGCTTCGTACGTCGTGTCACGAGGCACGAGGAGGAGATTTGCGTCCGCGTTGTTGCCATGGTTACTAATACGCATAGACAACTTTAAAGCCCCATTCTTCGGTAAAGGCGAGAAGCAGCCAGCAGATTTAGTATTAACCAAGTAAAAGCTAGTAAGCGAGAAAATTGTCGTTGCGTAAACGCGCCCTGACATTCGCTTCATCTGCATATCTCACAGTTAATATTTAGGAAACATTTCCGACCCGGATTCAGCAGTAAACTTCGATTAAGCGGGAGCCGGTTTCCAACTTCCAACGTATCACCGGATTCATCGTATTCAACATAACTTTCAATGGTGCTGGTCCTCGAGAGACCGGAAGCGCTTATAGTCTCTTTGTTTGCTACACTTCGTGACGCAGAAATATAGCTCCATTTTGCGTGTTGCTTTTAGGTTATTCAAACCAAGAGTGTTTCCCTTACTTATGCGAAAATTCATCGCTAATAGTAAATGTATTACGGATTTATCGCTTCTATAGTGTGACGCATCATTCGCAGAAAGTTCAGAATCTCTCGAGCGACTAGCCTGATAAATGAAAGTACCAATAGACCCATTTTATTGTGGGTTTACACTCGCAAGCTCAATATTCAGTGTTCACTCCATTGGCGTCACGAAGAGTTTGAAGACAGCAGGGTAAGAAGACAAAAGTGACTCCGTGTTAAACTCCCTTTCCCGAAGCACAGCATCGATGTGCTCATCCATCCTAGTACGACTTAAATTCCAGCTGCTAGAGGTTAGGACCGGATCCTTTTTTCAACCTTGTCCTTCAAGTTGGATCCAAACTTTACACGGACATTCAGATCGGAAGAATTAGGGCCACTCTTCATCACCAAAGAAACACGGAGTTTTTGAGTTACTTTTGTCTTCCTACCCTGCTGTCTGCAATCTGTACGTGACGCCATTGGAGTAAACACTGAATATTGAGCTATTCAGTGTAAACCTACAATAAAATGAGCTACCTATCGATACTTTCATTTTTTTCCTATCATGCTTAGTTTACTTTGGGAAGGGGGGGGGGTGGTGGAAGCTATCATTGTTTGGCTACCCCTTATTATTATAAAAAGAATGCATTATTTTCTAAATAAACCTACAATTTACATGTAAAGTTGCCAAAAATACGTCGGTTAAATTTTTACACAATGAATATGTGAGAAATATATCCAGGCCAGTTCTCGCAAGGGCTGGAAAATGACTGCTTTTTAACGTTGCTTTCGATAAAGTGAGAATATTGTGACTGTCTAGTCAGTTGGCCTGGAGCCGGGAAGCAAAACCCACAATTTCTGTTGCAGACGGCCCCATGCAGACAGTGAAAATGAAGCGAAAGTTAAGCATGGAGACTTCCATATCCTATGGACGTGTAGTTGCACGTTCCTGCATCGCCCTACATCAGATTTCAGCCTGGGTGACTCAAGGGATTCCAGTTGGGCCATTGAGAGGCATTCTGCATACCCCTTATTGCTTTCGTGTAGCGGAATTGGACCGACTCTACACTGATCAATATCTTCAAACCAAATTGGGTGACCAATCGAGCTTGGAATGCTCTAAAATAGGTTCTCAGTCCAAATAAATAAAGATTACAAACAAAAACACCAAGTGTGCCGTAAAAATGGGTTATATCATTGAAGTTTCACTTGTTAAAACGTACACGGATAAAAAATGATTATTTTTATTTGAAATCAGAAAATGTACAATTAAGAAAATAGGACCTGTTTAAGCGTTGTTGTGCTTTACCAATTAAATTATTGGTAAAGCACAACAGCACTTAAACAGATGCAATTTTCTCAACTGTACATTTGCTTATTTCAATTAAAATTCATCAATTTTTTTCCGTGTACATTTTAACAAGTAAAGCGAAACTTCAATCATATAGTGTCCGCTGCATAACTTGAGTTCGCCCCAGGACGACACAGTTAATCAATTGTATGTTTTTGGTAGCAGAGTGCCTTGCTGATATCCAAAATGGTTCCAAAAACAATAGCGGCCGTCGATTAATGCCGTCCCCTCCAGGAAAGCTTAGCCGCTCATAAAATACCTGCAGGACTCAAGATAAACCGCGTACACAATAACCCTTTTTTACAGTACACTTAACGTTTTTATTTGTATTCCGTGTACATTTTTTATGGCTACGGCGTCGCGCCACAAAGGTTTATGTCCTCGACAATTGAATTGATGAGATGTTTGTTGCCTAACTTGGCGCGGGTGAATAATTGTTGGCATTACTTTATTTCCCATTTGCAAAGGTGTGAACGCGCGCGCGTGCAGTAATTGTTGCTACCTGCTTTGAAACAATTCAGCTCGGCTCTGAAAACCTGCATCTGCGAAATAAATACGCCATTCTATCTTTTCATTTTCTTTTTGGAATGTTCTTGAATTTTCAACCTTTCCCCAATAACATAATCCAAATAGTATCATAATACATCTGGCTACTCCAGGTCTCAAACGTTGAAATTATGCCACCCCAGCGAAGTTGCTGTGATGACGTCATTTGTGAAATCTACCAAGCCCAAGGACCACATGACGTCATATTGTAACGACCCATTGTCACTTCAGAATAAATATTCATTGTTAGTTGAGATGATGCTATGTTATCAATTATTGTTAACAATATATAGCACATGAATTTCGTGTACTTAATGTTTGACATCAATTGTAATGGCTCGAGCTCGCTTGGTCTTCTGCCTGGTGCTCCCAACAATTCGGTGTTAATCTGGAGTGCATCCCGCCACGAACCTCCCATCAACCCAAATCCAAAAGCAATTTCGGCTATCATAATTAGAAATATTTCCCTTTTTGTCCTATTCCCCCAACTAAAATTCAACCCGGACCAACCCTGTTGCCAATGTTTCACTGCAACCCTGAAACTGCAAAATTAACCATTCTAACCAAATAATAGCCCAAAATCCATCATCATTCTAACTGATCCCGAGTAGGCCTAACATTTCTGACATTCCATTTAAGGTCCAAAGCCAAGGCAAGAGTCGCCCCCATAATTCAAGCGAGCCTGAGCTGATCACCGCTCAAATTAATAATTAAAACATCACTAGAACTGAACCACAACTTTGCGCCTTATTCCGCCAGCCAGGTTTTTAATTTGGAATAACCCCAACCTGTAGCATGACCCCTCGTAACGTTGCCTGCTAGTCCTTTAACTGTGGTGTGTTAGTGTTGAGGAGCCGTTGCACGAACCAGCAATCGCCACACTTCGTACTACCCGGGAAACCACTCTTCGTACAGCCCCATCGAAACCACTCATCCAACCAAACACCCATCTTTCAAGATTGCGGTTCTGCTCGTTTCTATTTATAGCATGTTCAAATGAATGCAGTAGGGCACCACAAAAAATCGAGCAAAATGGTCTCCAAACTCCAGAACCGCCTAAGTACCCTGCCGTCTCCTGATCCACAAGCCTTTTGTCGAACACGGCTCTTTTATTTATTTTTTCCCCCTTTCTTTCTTCAGCTTTGGTCCAGCATAATTAGATATGGTTGGTAGCGGCCTCTGTTGTCGCTGAGCGCCTCTAGGTTAGTAGGTCGGATTCACTCGAGCAGTAGCGGCGTTCCCCCACCCTTCTGGTTTCGATCTGTTGCTCACTGACGTCATATCTACCGTCCTGGGTTGCCCCGGCAACGCCAGCCTCAGTCTCCATCTGCCAGCCTCACGTCACAGAAGAAGCCACCTGCCGGTGCGCCGTAGAATTAACGAGCCACAAGGGAGGAGTAGGGTAACCAGGTTATAGAGGAAAGGGAGGTAAAGGCCTGGGTTAGTATATACTCAACGACGGGCTAATCTGAGAGGTGTACCTGTGCGAGTGTGGTATATTGAAGCCTACCCTTAAAGGGCTACTTGGTCGACCTAAATTTGATTCCAAAACAAAAAATGCGTAACTGCTAGGCATAAGTTGCATCAACACGATTTCTACCCAGTGCTCTGCCTCGGCGCCCATGCAGAAAATATTTCAGATGGGAATTTCATCTCCGAACCCATGAACTGGGTTCACCCGGGTTCACCAAAGCTCTTTTCTCACGAAAATTCAACTAAAGCGGAATACATATAATTATTGTGAACGTTATCGTTAGCGAACTCAACGTGACCGAACTCGACCAACTTTGTGTCATATAGGTGAACGCAAACGGTTTTTGACGATTTTAAGTTTCCAAAAGCACCTTTTACATTTTGTTGAACCAACTGGTAAAGTAACCAACATCTTATATGTTGCAAATGCGGAAAAGTGCAAAATTTGAGAAATGAAAACATAAAAAAAAAATAAGCATCTTTTGTTGTTTGGTTCATTTCGTTTCGTTGGAAATGTATTAGTACAGTAGCGAAACATCTAGTGTACGTTATTTTTTCTACCATTTTACCGGATGGCAGCTTAAAAACCCCCCCTTGGGGGGGGGGGGGGTAAGGAGGGAATGGAACTTACCGCCTAGACAGCTGGCCACTGCTTAGTGTTGACAAAAGACTAATTGAGGGTATAGATAATCTGTGAATTATTGACCGTACATGTATAGCAGCATCAATAAGGCGAAACGCTGTCCGTTGCCAAGCGACCAAGCCTCAAGCGGTCATCTTATTTATTTTGTTCTCTGCTGGAAGTGGCTGCCGCATTGTCAACTGAGTCGTAGCCTGCCACGCGTAAAGTAACGATAAAGCAACGTTACTTTTATTATGCAACTCACGCATTACATCGGCTGGTCATGGAACAAGGATCTCAATTAATTGAACAAAAATCGGCTACGCCGTTTAGAAAAAAAGCATTAGAGTTCGTATCTTCATACTCACAGCTGTGAAGGTACACGAATAAAAACAGATCAGAATTCACTGGAAGGCAACGAACTATAATTTGAACTCCAATTCCAGGGAACCAGGATTGCTTTTACTCAATGGTTACGTCATAAAGTGAACGTAGTTTGTGTTTGAAATTTTTTATGTTTGTGTGCGCGCTTAATTTGTGTATTTTACACACTTTTTAAAATACTTGTCTGTGTGGTTTTATATTTTAAGTCTGTTTCGTGTGAGTGGCAACATGTGTATTTTGTGTTCAGTATAATTTGTGAAACAAGCAAACTCTTGCTCCTTTTTTTTTATTATTAGTAATGTACATGGAAGCTGGCATGTCACAATTCTTGTTCCCTAGAATTGGAGTTCAAATTATAGTTCGTTGCGTTCGAGTGAACTCTGATCTGTTTTTATTCGTGTACCTTCACGGCTGTGAGTATGGCGATACGAACTCTAATGCTTTTTTCCTAAACGGCGTAGCCGTTTTTTGTTCAGTTAATTTGTTGGCTTTTTTCGCTTTCTTTTTATTGTATTTGCTACGGTGTGGTCTATGAGGTGTACAGTGTTTCCACTGTCCACCCAATTTTGTTTGCGAAACAGCGGAACATTAGAAATGCGTATTATGTTCAGGGTCCGCCCACGTGTATTAGTATTTTGCAACACACTAGCGTGTTTCCAGATTTAGCATGTATCATCTCGATGAGGAGTTGATGCAGAATCAAGATGATTCTGCATTGTTGCAGGCAGGTGCAATATCGTCGCAAACAATCGCGGAACAATTCAACTGGCTTCCCCAAGCCCGCAATGAAGAAGAAAATAATTCATTAAGTCATGTTGGCCGCCCAATTTTGAAAATTAAAGACTTCGGACTCTACGATTTAAAACTTGAAGATTTAAGCGAAAACCAAGACCATTTCATTTAGATTCTTTACCCAAAGGGTTCTTTACTCTTACTCTGGCTAACAATGCTAACTCAAACAAAATACAACGACAATGTTACTTTCCCCATCGTTGCATCTTCTTCGAGAGGTCTTTAATCCGATCGTACGCGCGTCGCCTCTTTGTTGTACCATTGTTACATGTTGCAGCATTGTAACATTTTGACATTGTTAGCCGCGCCGCCTGGTCAAATCAACTTATGACTGACAGAGGGCTGCCACAAAGCAGCTGTCTTAGTCCCGTACTGTTTGCTGTGGCTATTGATGAGATTCTTGTGGAGCTAGAACTCGGTGCTAATGTCGTCTGTTATGCAGACGATGTGGCACTATGGTTTGCAGCTGAAGTTCTGACAGTGCTACCGGGCCTTATTGAGCACTTTTTGAAAGGAGTTGTTCTCAAACTCGCAGTGAGGGGTTTCGCATTAGCTCCGGCGGAGACTGAGCTTCCGGTGTTCTCTAGGCTTCAGAACATTAGGTCTGTCCTACTCAATGTTAATGTCAGTGGGGTGTGCATAAGGAATGTTCAGAAGATCAAGTATTTGGGAGTGTGGTTAGATGGAGGTCTTGAATGGGTAGAATACACTAGGTTTCTGCGGGAAAAGGTCGCTAAGAGACTCCCTATCTGTAAAGCACTTGTCCAACACGAAAAAGTACGTCGGAGAATGATAATGGCTACATATCGTGTCCATGTTCGCTCTGCCTTACATGATCATCAACCATTTCTGTCTGCGACCGCAAGGCACTTGTGAAGCCTGCATTCCCTGCAGGTTGTTGTAAGCGATTGTTTGAGAGTGGCGACTGGCTGTCTGGTGTCCACTCCGGTGCAGGATCAGGGTGGGGAGCCTCCGCTGTTCCTTCGAGCAGAAGAGCTTCTGGTTTCCTTGTGTTTGCGTAATATTAGTCGTGGGCAAGTTGATCCAGCTTCCAGGGTCTTGATGGATGACCTCATGCAGCATTCCTAGTAGTCATCGTCGAAGCCCTGGTGTTGCTGGCAAGAGTATATGTGCTAGTTGGTCCAGCCGAATCTTACGGTGCTTCTGGAGGGAACCTCGATTTGTCCTCCGTGCCTATGAGTGTGGTCGGGTGATTTGCATAAAGTTTTTCACCCAGGACAATTGAAGCGTGTCAGATTTTGTGTGATGCTTCGTTCATTGCGGAAAGAAAGTCGGGAGGTGTTGTCTGCATCTCAGCGCTGAAGTATGAAGTGAGGAGAACCCTCCGAATTGTAAATTCTAGTTTCATTTGCGAACTTGTCGCGATACAGATACAGCGTCTGATCTTCAGCTCCCTGTGTTGTCTGTTGTGTTTAACTCTCGGGCGTCGATTTCCGCGAGTGAATCTGCTGTCAGATCATTGCAATTCGTTGACCCTGATGTATTCCATCTGTTGGAAGCTGTGGATAGCCACCCAAATGGGATTTCCGGCAGTCATTTGGGTGAAAGGCCACAGTGGTGTTGCTGGAAATGAGTATGCTGATCTGGTTGCCAAAGAAGCAGCAAGATGAACCCCATGTAGGGTCCTCTTGTTCGGTCTGTGCGATCATGCACTCAGCATTTACGCATGAGGACTCTTGTCTTGTGGAATGGAGAATGTTCACTTGCTCCGACGGGAAGGTCTCATTATCAGCTGAATCCTGTTTTGTTCGTTTAAAGTGGAGCTGGATGGCCTACCCTTTTGGGTTGCACGGACGATCACGCGACTCCGAACAGGGCACTCGCTGCTTCCGGCACACTCCCGGCGTCTTTAAGGTTGTAAATTGGAAAATAAAAGAGTCCACTTGCTGAAAACTGCTACATCTGCCAACAAATCCAATAAATCGCGCATTTTTAGGCCAAAGAAATCCACTTTCCCATTATCGGCTTAAATAAAGACGCCATTGTTTTAACTCCAGCAAGCTGTCTGCTTGCATCGTAGTTGCTAGGCAACGGGTTGATGCTCCTTTGCTCTATACGCAAAAGAGGGACCAAGACTGATTTTTTTTGGGTTTTATTTACCTAAATTGTAGCTTGTAACAATTATTGAAGATAACGTAACAAAGTAAACAAGCGGCTGCAGCGACTACCTACTCGCAGCCGGTCTCCTGTACATTTCCACCATTTTCGAAAATCTTGAGGCACACGCACTGCAACAGAGAGATCTATATTCTAAAAGTGGTAACCATCAAAATTGCCGGTTAGAAAAAGTGTTAGCTTAATTTGAGGCCTAGTTTTAGATTTTAGGCGTAATTGGCATCTTTAGGCCATAATTTTTACCTGTCGTTTTAATTTCGTAAGCTAACGGAGAATTCGGTTCGAGAGTAGGCCTATTTATTTACGCAACACGGTGTGGAGACTTCACGTGATCTTAAGCTTAATTTTCAGCTTTTAGGCCTCATTTATTTTATCCGCCCTTTTAATTTCATCCGTGCAACACGGCGTCGAGACTATTTTAAATGAAGTTAATATGTGTCGTTAACAAAATCCTTTTGTTTTTACGGTTGCTTGTCTTCCTGTAGTGGTTAAGTACGACGATCAAACGTTATTATTCGTCGAGTTACATCGAGAAGGCCTATTAGCTATATGGAAGCCACGATGTTTTAATTTGCCTAATTTTTTATTAAATGCCACTAGACTACCACTGAAAAAGACGATGCGACGGTTGTACAGAAGCAGCTCTCTACTACTGTACCAAGACTTCCTATTTGTATAAGACTTAACGCTCGGTTTCACGTAGCATGCGAGACGTGTCGTCCAAGCGTTGCGCTGAAGTGAAAGCACGAAGAACGTACTACCCCAATCGTAGCATTGATTAGTGTTAGCGGGACGCACAAAAACGTGGTAATCTTTCATTATTAGATTTACCGGTGTTGCAACGCTAAACGAACATTATTTTACGGTAATGGTGACTATTCTTGAAGTCTTCGTACGATTTACTGCTACGTCAAAGGATCGTTTAACACATTTTAAATGAGAACTGAAAACGCCGTAGCGTATCATACAGTACAATACACACGTACCTTGGTTCTTCTTCTGGTTGAAATTGATGAAATTAAACCTCCAAAGGCTTTGTTTTGTCGTCGTGTGGACAAAGAGGTTAAAAATAGGTCATACGTAGCATGAATCTATTGTTGTTAAACTTTAATAATTTGGTGTCAGTGCAGTGTTTTAAGTTTAAAATCCGTGTATCGCGTGTCACGAGTACCTTTCACAGTTCAATCCGCATGCTAGAGCAGTTCATTTTTAGGGTGTTCGCAACGCGACTAGTGGCAGAATCGGCGGCTAACTGGACGACGCGTCGAATTTCTAACGTTAAGCCTCTTACATCGAGAAAGCCTTGGCTGTACCGGCCGGATTTTGGCTGAAAAATAGAATACGAGACTGGGTTGAACAATATGGCCGCCGAATGCGCTGCTGACGCGATTGATTTGTCTTGTTACCGCATTTTGTCAACCGAGGGCGACATCTTCAGTATAAAATTCTTGGAACACTTTCTGGATAAACGAACATGTCGCTATTTAGTGAAAAGCTATGTGCAGCCCAGAAACTTTATAGCTTTTTGGCAAAAATGCGGATATTAATTTATTTGTACGTGTAAGGTATTTTCCGGGTGATTACTGGGATTGAGTTAGGGAATTACTAAGCTTTTTGTCAGTTGCCGCTTTTTGGCAGTAGATGGCGGGACACGCCGTGCAAAAATTCATCGATGCGATTAGTGTAGCCGATTCCCCAACAGATCTCGAAGAAATGAAATGGGCCACACTTGGCTGCCATTTTGGTCTGCCCTCCTAATATTGTTCTAGGTCGGGCCGGAGAGTTGAGTGACCATGGTAGAAGATTAAAACTCGAAATAATAGAGCTTTGGGCCCCTTTTCTTCTACAACATCAACTCTTAATGTGTCCGCAGCCCATCTTGAGTTCGCTCCAGAATGAACACAAATAATCGATTGTACGTTTTTGGTAGCAGAATGCCTTGTTGATATCCAAAATAGTTGCAATAACAATGGCGGCCGTCGATCAAAGCCACCCCATCCAGGAGACGTAGCCGATCACAAAACACGTGCAGGACTCAAGATACGCCGCGCACTCAATAGCTTAGTGTCGTGGCTTAGTCATATCTGCTTCAAGATTTGCTTAAATTGTGTATTGATCATTTGCCCTTCAGAATCTTGTTTGCATTATTGCGTTAACAAAACTCTATTGCTCGACGAGACGCAAATTGACGAGCGAGAAAATAAAAGATTTAGTATTTGTATTCGAGAATCGAGTTTTAAAATGCTTGCAGAATAGAGTGGTGCTAGGGCGATGAATTTTCGATTTCCGGAACCGTATATAGTGCTTTATTCAGGCGAAGCATCACCGTCTAGTTAACTTTGGGCTTCGAGTGTTTGCAAAATAAAATTTGAATAAAAACACATTAATTGTTGAATGAGCAATTTGTCGCATACACTCTGGGGTAAAGGGGGATTTTTCACCTTAATTAACGACAACAAAAGAGAAGAATCCGACGACGTACCACACTCTTGTCTTAAACAGCATTAAGACACACAAAGGCAAGCCGTATATTAAGTTAAGAGTATACATGCAAGATTTAATTATTTGTTGCTTGCCGGCAATGTCAACAAAAGACTGAAGCTAATGCACAGAAATATTGCAATTGACTTTTGAATGTGCTTCGGGGCGTCTCAACTTGAAGAGCCGGCAGCACCGAACCCAAATTGTGTATTCAGCTGCGTCTATTTCCAGTTGCTTGTAATTAGACCGACCGCACGTTGGATGCCACTAGCGTGGGAATGTGCTTCAAGCCCTGGAGTTCGAGAGAGACGAGAAGCTCACCAATTCAGATGAAGTTAATTCCGTGTTAAAAGTTTATTTTGTATAAAGTGCCAACATAACATTTCTAAAAGACTACACCCAAGCCGACTCTACCATTTTAATTCTTGCTGCATACGTGGAGTTGGAGCTGACCATTACGTACCTAAAAAAAATATGGTGAAAAGATGGTGCTAGTGTGAACTTACCATAGCGGCATAAACAGGGCCGTAGCTACGCCACTGCAGTAACCACAGCATCCGCTGTGGGGTGGAAAAAGTCCTGTAACGAGAACTACACTAGATCGTCTGTAAACGCCCATGAGTTGTTAAAATTAATTTGATAAAAAAAAGGGGGTGGGCCGTAACAAAATTATAATTCGAATCTTACTTCTGTCCACAGAGAGTGTTTAAGCCGAACTCCATCGCGGAAAATTCGGCGTTTATGCGATCGTTCACGTACACTATCTGGGTTGGTTCGGCCCAGATTTAACGCACTGCCTTTGTTCTCATTTGCTCAGGAATGTAGTTTATCGGGTTACAAGTTTATTAAATAAATACGGATGCAAGCCTATTTACGTTACCTTTTGGACTTAAATGTCAGACTCCCCGAGTGGGGAATCGAACACACGACCTTTGAAACCAAAGGCCGAAGTCCTACCACTCAGCCATACTGACATGGCTAAGGCAACGTAAATAGGCTTGCATCCGTATTTATTTAACACTTATCGAGTCCAATTGAGTTTTTGTCCCGTTTACAAGTTTTTGGTTGCTTTATGTGTGAAGCTTTTAGTTACTTTTGGTGCAAAAAACATGGATGAAACATTGATTTCCTTGCATGTATGATGCCTTTAGTCAATTTCTAGCAGGAAAATGTACGACCTAAAATGCTTTAAGATCAGAAATTGTGAAATAACCTAGTTAAGACCCCCACCCGGTGGGGCGACTGATAAATCATTTTAGTAGGGAAACGGGGGGGGGGGGGTAGCCATATTTTTGCCAGGGCCTTGCTTCTGTCCACGCATTACAAGCTTGCCTTTCCGATGGGGTTTATAGTAAAACATCTAGAGAAGCGGAAGTAACTAAAACCGCCGCCATCTTGGTATATTTTAGCTGCCGATGTTGCGGCGCACCCGTTTGCGCAGAAGCATGCCTGCAAGCAGGCGTAAGAAACGTGGCTTTAAAGAGGCATTCACGCCGACTTTACATAGTTGAAAACCGAACTGAATACTGCTGTGTTATTTTAATGTGTGTCGTGCACAGAATGAACAAAACAACTGCACACACAAAAAAAGTCGTCGTTTAAGTTTGTTGTGTTGTGGATGACTAACGTTTTGGCTGGGAAGCCAATGAACTCTATGTTTGGCTGTTTGTTTGTGTGTTTTTCTGTTTGGGACACGATAACGTTCGCAGTTTTGTTCTGACTTGGTTGAAATTTCGTGACGAGGAATCTTTCGTGCAGGAAGGACACGAGTTTCATGTTGAAATTCCCACCTCATATATTCGAGGGGTGGGGGACGGCGAAATTCGAGGTTGAGCACTGGGCGAAAATCATACAGGTTTCAATAGAGAAATTACAACAAAAAGTGAGCAGCAAAGCATTTCCCTGCGGCGCACTGGGCAGAAATCTGTTGACTTTGAATGTGAGACAAGTTGTCAATAACGATGTTCAGCCCGAGTTTCAGTAACGATAACAGCACTTAAGCGTAAATTTTTATAACGCTCAATGCAAGTAAGGATTGTTCTACGATATGACTTCTGGATGGTTTCACCCGATAGTATTCTGTATCTGTATTCTGTATTCTGTATCTATAGTATTCTGTATCTGCAGTACGCGAGCCATGACCAGTCCCGGGTGTTTTAGCCTTGCTGATGTCAACGTAAGCAAGAACTGCTCTTTCAAGAAACTGATCCAGAGTGAGGCAAAGTTTAGAGTAACTCGATTCCCCCAACACAAGCAAATATTTAAGAACTTTCGTATTATTTTATCTTTATGTACACAAAAAGACCTATCGTTCTCTCCCAAAGACGCTGGTACAAACTAACTCCTGTCCTGGTGTAGTGTGAGTATTCACGGACTAGCTCAGCGCCACACAAGGAGTCATTCTCAGAGAAGAAACGCATTAGGGCACGTTTACGCAACCACTCGCTTTTGCATTCTCGCAGCTAGAAGCTAGAAATCACCTCAAATTCCAACATGGCGGCGGTTTTATGTCTGCCGCCTCGCAACGAAAACAGCAAATAACGTGAGTTCAGAAGTGTTTGGGA
The DNA here is from genome assembly GCA_023313725.1 of Lithobius niger. Taxonomy (NCBI): domain Eukaryota; kingdom Metazoa; phylum Arthropoda; class Chilopoda; order Lithobiomorpha; family Lithobiidae; genus Lithobius; species Lithobius niger. The sequence continues at coordinate 34,812 of JAHWFP010268734.1, forward strand.
AAATTGTTTCGTCATGAGGAATTCTTTATATTATTAACACGGATTATAAAACTGCAAGAATTTACTCAAACGATGTCGGATTTAGCAAATCCATTTAGCGTTGTTACCATGGCAACGATGCATTTACCATCGCGA
>JAHWFP010268735.1:5340-46603 GCA_023313725.1 Lithobius niger
ATAACCCCCTCAAAAGGAAGCAATGAGTAAGGTTGGTGTAACCAATACGCAAACGAGCTAACACCATTTCTTTCCGGCGTCTATACAGTTATTCAGGAGGGATAACCCCCTCAAAAGGAAGCAATGAGTAAGGTTGGTGTAACCAATATGCAAACGAGCTAACACGATCTCTTTCCGGCGTCTATACAATTATTCAGGAGGGATAACCCCCTCAAAAGAAGCACTGAGTAAGGTTGGTGTAACCAATATGCAAACGAGCTACCACCATCTCTTTCCGGCGTCTATACAATTATTCAGGAGGGATAACCGCCTCAAAAGGAAGCAATGAGTAAGTTGGTGTAACCAATACACAAACAAGCTAACGCCATCTCTTTCTGGCGTCTACACAATCAGGAGGGATAACTCCTACAAAAGGAAGCAGTGAGTAAGGTTAGTGTAACTAATATGCAAACGAGCTAACCCCATCTCTATCTGGCATCTACGGCGACATGCAGAGTGACATCCATAGGCAGTGCCTTCATCTTCCTTTGCCCATGGGTGAAGGACAGATTTCTGACTCCAATTCTCCAGAACTATTTCCTCCTTCCGAGGACAACTTCGTCCTGGACATCACCTCATCTTTGGATTCCGGTGAGGATTCAGGCATTTCGAGTTTTCCAGAAGGAAAGATAAAGGGAATAATTAAAACTTAATCCTGCCCATGTAGTCTTGGGTACGGGCCTGATAACAGCAACAGGCAGAGTTTCACAATTCGTATTTATTTCAAAGTTATTTACCCAATAGCTTTTAAATTTATTACACAGTTACGGAAGTAGGCTTACGTAAACCAAGACAGTTTATGCAATTTTGGCATTTCCCATTATGTCACCACCAGCTTTTTATATTTTTACATTCTCAGGCACGTTAGGTTATATTATGTGTAGGTTGCGTTTTGTTCAGTGGCACACTCAGGTGGAGGAGGGGGGACAAACAAGCTGGAGCAACTGCCCCCTCGCCACCCCAAAAAAAGACCAGGACTAACTAATTTCCAGGTTGGTTTAACAGGCACATACTTCGGTTATTTTATGTTTGGCAGAGCAACTGGAGCAAGCTGTTGCAACAACACCTCCCTCCCCACAAAAAATAAATGCGACTATGTTTGGGGAGGTAAGCAGCATGGGCAATTGCCCTCACCCCGACCTGGCATGTTAGATGAGATTATGCTTTTTTCAGTGGCACAGCGTAAGGGGGAGGGCAAGCAAACTGGGGCAACTGATCCCCGCCCTCCCCACTAAGACCGGGGACTAAACAATTTCCAGGGTTATTTATGTAATTTGTGTCGTTCCAGTTACGTCACTACCAGATTTTTTTTTCCTTTTGTAGGCATGTTTTTTGGTTATGTTATGTTAGGTTAGGTTACATTTGGTTCAGTGGTGCACCCAGTTCATGGACGGGCGCCAAGCAATCTAGGGCAACTGCTCCTCCCCCTCCAAGACCTGGGGTAAAATTTCCAAGGTGGTTATGTAAGTTAGGTAGTTCCCATTATGCCACCAATAGCTCTTTTTTCCTATTACTTAGTTTTTTTTTACATTCGCATGAACATACTTTGCTTCAGTTAGGTTAGGTTGCGTTTAATGTGACTCACCCAGATGTGGGGGGAGGAGGCAAGCAAGCCACGGTAACTCCATCCCCCAAGACCTGAAACAAAATAATTTCCACGATAGTTATGAAATTTGGTTCTGCCTGCTCTGTCATCCTTAGCTATTTTACCAAGTTTTTAACATTCACAGGCACAGGTCATGTTATGTTAGGTGGGTTATGTTTGATTCAGTGGCGCACCCAGGTGGTTGGGGTGCATACAAGCTGGGGTAACTGATCCCTCCCCCCTCCCAGACCTAAGATGTTAGTTTAGGTTACGTTTGGTTCAGTGGCACATCCTGGGGAAGAAGGGAGGCAAGAAAGCTGGGGAAACGTCCCCCCCCCCCCCCAAGTTACTAATACACACAAATGCTTAAAAATCCAACATTCAAATTTGTTAACCGTCATGAGGCTTAAGTGTAATTGATGCAGAAACGAACCATTCATGACCAAAATTATACCCCGTTTTTATAACCAGTGTGCATGAATAAACAAATACATGTCCTATTTCTTGAGGAAAAGACAAATTCACAATACCCCGTAAGAGTTTGGTCTTACCTTGCTCCTACATGGAATAGCAGGATCAGTTTTTTCTTATATTATTCTTTGAGTTATAGTCCTCAGAATTTGTTCTCCTTCATGAACTTCGAACTCCTGGCCATGCTGTAACTTCTTACTTCCAACAAAAGTAGCCTTTGAATGGTAAAAACTGAAACACTTAACCTGGACTGCTGTCCTACAGAATTAATGGTTGCACGTATGTAATGTCATAACCATTATCCACCAGAAGGAAACACTGATGGCAATCTTTACTCCATTCATCTTGATAGGTGTGCTAGTGGTGTTTGTAGAAAAAGTGAAGTAATCATTACAGTGCAACAAAACACAGCTATTATTCTGATCATTTTGTGGCAACACCCATCCTTTGGAGTATACTGTCCAGAATGGGTATTTAAGAAAGGGGAAGCAGTTGGAATGATTCAGTTAACTTCTTTACTACCCATTTGACGTGGCTTCACAAAAAGACTGCTCCAAACTGTAAAATCATTACTCACAGCACTGATGTTTTAGACATTTTTCAAGGGGATTTGGTGTGTGAATTGACAGTTTACATCATGACTACAATTTGCACGATCACACCATGTTCTACTAAATTTCTTTTGTTTTTCACGCGTTTTATAGACTAAACAATTTTCACAAGATGAGTTAACTGATAAAAGCAACGGTGTGCCAATAAAAATTTTGAAATTTGTGAGGTTATTAACGAGGATGTCCATGAACCAACAGTCAAGACAGTAATATGAAGTAGAACACTGATACACCGGAAGTGGTCCCAACGCCATCATGACGACATCACATCAGATTAAAGCCCAAAGGTGAGCACCCCAAACTAGCAGCTGGTAGGTCTGGTTTTGGCATTTCTTTTAATACTATGAAAAAATAGACGCCATTTTGATCGAAATCATTCAAGACATTACCTCCCATAAAGTGGGCATGATATTAAAATTCAATCCTTATTACATGTAGGTTTGGTTACGTTTCACGGTGAACAGTTATTATATACTTATTATTGTTCAATTTTTAATGAATACCTTGCTAGGAGGTATTGATCTTTTAGCCCGGTTTCCAAAAAAAAAGGGATGATTGTACCCATTGGTGAGCATACTATAAAAATGAATGTTTATCGGTATTATAAGTAGCTTCAGTTTCGTTTCACGGTGACCCTTTGATCGACGGCATTCAAAATAATAGCACCCATAAGTGAGCATATTATAAAAATTCAATGCTTATCAGCAATATATAAATGGAGGTTCGGTTTAGTTTCAAGGTGAACAGAAGATATATGCGTAATATTGTTCATTTTTATTATTACCCTGCTCAGGGGTGATAAACTTTAAGATTGAGCTCCCAAAAAAATGATGATAGTACACATGGGTGCGTATGTATATTCAGTTTGGTTTTATGGTGAGCAGTTGTGTTATACGTAGTAATGCTCGTTTTTTATCAATACTTTGATCAGGGACACTGGACTTATAGCTCAGATCCCTCCCAAAAAAATTTTTTGCCTTTTTTTGGTAATTTATCTCCTAATTATACTATTTAAATCGAAATTATCTGTTTCATCATTACATTTAAGAAATAATTGTATTGCAAGAAAGCTGCTGATTTTAAATATATTTGTTGTCTAGATATTGAATTCTTTGAGTGAAGGCGAACACTTGATTATTTACAGCAAGGGGAGTGGAGTGGAGAATTTCTGAACTATTTATCTACGGGGAGACATACATGGGTTTAGTACCATATTTTTTAAGCAATAGGCATGAATTTGAAACGTTTCCCTGCAATCTGTTTTTCTTTTTTAGTTCTCCTATAGTGGGAGGCTCCCCGTTGATCCCCGCATTCCCGAGCGACCCAATGCAACACTGAACTGCTGTGTAATTAAAAAAAATTAAATGACTGATACTGGTAAGTCTTGAAAACGTTTACAATAATGTAATCTTACAAAAAATGGTTGATAGCAGATGTCGGTCTGTCATTGGCGAGAACTTTGCGATGCATAGTTAAAGAAAACGTTCACCACAGATCTGACAACAGCTCGCGCCTCCCCTGAAGTTGCTCCATCTCCCCCCCCCCCCCCCCGCCATTAGGGTGTGCCTTATCGGTTGGGAAATGACGATTCAAAGCTTGAGTTTATTTGTTGCCCCATTTTGGTTTAATCTATTGTACTCAACGTGAGCCTAATATAGGTCTCATAAATATGGAAATACCATTTCATAACTGAAGTTCTAGGTTGAAAGTAGTGCTACGGTCAAGCATCTCTTAGATGTCTCTGTCCTTAGAGGGATAATTAACATAGTCCTTGATCCAACCATCACTACGAATTCTCTGGCTGCACTACGATTAAATACGCTTAATCCTAACGCTATTGTAACGAACTATTTTTATTTTACAAACCCTCCACACAAAAGAAAACAAGATAATTTATTGCCTAGCCACCTCGGTAATGGAAAAAAATAGGAAAGGAAATTGCGATCAGCTGATGTTGAACATAAACGCATCAGTGCAGGAAATGACTAAAGGTAGCAGAATACCGGATGTATTTATGAAATGGGAAATGTTTAAGAAAAAATAATGGTTGCGTAGAAACGTTGATCACAGCAACATACAACCCTGTATGGTTGGAAATACTTGTTGCGAATAGAGGTTGTGCATACATCAGCTGTTTTTCGGGAAAAAGATTTTATGTAACTAGTTTCGCGTGTACTTTTTGCTAACTCTCACAAAAGAACATGAATCGTGTAAGTGCAGTCCAACCCATCGTCACTCCAAGGGTGCAAGAAAACATTCGAAAGAATGGTTCTGTTAGCTACCAAATTTGTCACCCAGTCTTAGTAGTTGGAAAACTGTTTGGCTTTGTCTCATGGAAAGTTAATCAACACACAATACATCAACCTGAACTAGTTCACAGATGTTGCGTCATCACAAGTCTGATGTATCGGATAATTTTCCTATTGCTTGTCATTTACAAGGTGATAATCCTTACTTTCAAAAATTCTGATTTTCTTATACCATGCGCAACGGCTGTTTGCTGTGACGTCACCATGATTTAGCCAATGACGAACGAGAACAACGGCTGTTTGGCCGTCTGATTGGACTAGCCCAGACACGTGATGTGCACGTCACACCAAACAGCCATTGCGCGTGGTATAGACCCAGCACAGAAACAACCGATGCCATCGTTCGTAATATTACACATATGGTAACTGATTCATTTGTGCTGTCTGTCTGTTATATTTGTTTTTTCAATGATAAGAAAGTTTGCCATATTCTAATGCTCCTTGGGAACATTGATAGTTTATTGGTTAATAGAATTGATAAATCAGAGTTTTTCATGAAGGTTGTTTTTCCCCAATTTGCCTTAACTTTGATTTGTCTTACACTTCTCGTCATATCCATCTTTTTAAACGTACAACTTGGACCACAATCACTGAACGCAGTTATAGTCTTTATTACAGTATACGTAGCAGAGTTTTTCTGCTGTACTTTTTTCAACATCGTGGTACATTTGTGCGCTGAATGTTTTTCTGCATTAAACCACGAACTATCCCTAAGTATGTCTGCACACACTCCTTTGGATCAGAAGCTGAACGATATTCGAGCCACATATCAATATTTATATGGAGTGGCTGCTGCTATCCAAGACACATTTGCATTCCTCGTAACAATAACTATAACTTATTTAGGGGTCATTCTGTGTTTAAATTCATATAATTTGGTGTTTGATGGACTGGGAATGAAATCTTTGATTTTGAGCATCAGTCGTGGGTCAAATATAATTTGGGCTCTTGTGAAAATCTTTTCCGTTGCCAGTGCAGCTGATAATCTGACAAATCAGGTAACTTTTTGTGTTATATTATTTCTATTTCGATCAACTCTAATCAGAATTACAATTTTCATCCCCGTTCGTTTTTCTCCCAAATGAAAAAATTTTACCTAAAAATGTCTGCGTTAGTATTTTTCATACCAAAAAAACCTTAAAATATTTACTATCAAATTTTCTTTACATGGGTACGAAAAAACCCACGTAAAAATCCACGAAAAATATTTCCGTGGGTTTACGGAAAATAACGAATTCTAAGTTTTACGAAAACAAGCATGTATTTTTAAGGAAGCTGTTTGACGATCATCACATGGCATTATTTACGGATTGAGACACATCAACTCACAATCAGTACAGTTTTTCGACAGTTTTCAGTGTCACTTGAAGAAAACAATGGCAGAAAAACTGGATATGATCAAGTCAAGCAAGGGGAAACAAAAGATTGAGAAGTATGGGCACTTTCCAAAGAAAATAGTGCCTGAAAGAAATTTTGGTTTGGAATCAGCACCACACCAAAAGATATCCTGTCCCTTTGCACACAATTTACTCATTTAATGAGCAGGGACATACCTCAGATATGGAAAATATAGGCACAAGCCTAGACCAATGTCTTTTGACGTGAAAATCGTACAGACCAGAGTAGATAATGCATTACGACATCAATGCTCACATTATTACCGAAAATGTACTAGTTATATACTGTAAACATTCCTTCTCGAAACAAGTAATACTTAGCTGTCACTGAAAAATTGGAGAACATTGTTGGAACGTACGGTGAAGTGAAACATCAAAAAAAGGAATATATGAGAAAGGTGGTTTACTACATCCAGGACTACATTTTTAGCGACGCTGATTATTGGTTTGATTTTCGAGGCACGATAGTTTTAACTGTTAAATCCATTTTGACTAATCGTATGTAGTTAGGCGGAGAGATGATAAAATTCAAGGATAAAAATCAGCATGATGAACCTGTAAGATCATTTTTAGATATGGAGCTACTTCGAAATTTACCCAAGTGTAAATCCAAGATGGCGGTCAAAATAGCTGTTGAAAAACGTTTTTTTTCCCCTATTACTCCGTAACTTTCAACAAATCAAAAGCATAATGTGAAACAAAAACGTTCAGCGCACATTTCTGGACAGTAAAGGTGATATAGAACTTTTACGTAAAAGCAACCATTCAACTGCAAAATCGTATTTCAAATATATCACCCTTCATTCACACGATTGCTCTTGTATCCAATAGGTTGTTTAGGTAGTGATTTTCGGGTTCAAAGTGCACTTGAGAGCCCTCTAATAGCCCGAAATGGACATGCTTAGAATATTCTTAACGGGGGGATATTTCCTTTCCATCACTCTTAAATAAAATTTGTTAGCTTAACTAGGGACCTACACCCCTCCCCCCCCTAGTTATTAGAGAGCTCGTAATAGCACGTTAACTTCGAAAATCATTGTACACTTTCGCTGCTACACCATTACCTCTTCACCTCTAAATGGGCGTTGGACGGTCCCTAGCTAAGCTAAACACTTTTGATTACAAGCGTTGGAAAGAATAGATCCCCACCTTTCAGAATATCCTAACCAGGTCCATTTCGGGGTATTGTAGCGCCCGCAAGTACACTTTGAATCCGAAAATCGCTATAACAACCAACTGAGAAAAGGAGTGTTTGCGTGAATTAAGAGTGATATATTTGAAATAGGATTTTGGGGTTAAATGGTTGCTTTCACATAACGGATGTGCACTAACTTTCCTGTTCAGAATTGTTTGCTGAACTTTTTTGTTTCACATTATGCTCTTGATTTGTTGACGGATTAAGGAGTTATAGAAAAAAAAACCTGTTTTTCGACTGCAATTTTGACCGCCATCTTGGATTTAAGGGCTCCTGGGTAAATTTCGAAGTAGCTCCTTCTCTAAAAATGATCTTACAGCCATGTACATTCATCATGCCGATTTTCATGCTTTCATGAAAAAAGTGAACGATTCTTCGGCTTTGCCGCCTGACTAATGGGGTTTAAGTTGTTCAGGAGGAAATGTTGGACAAGAAATGTTGGGGAGTAAATTACACCGAATCATCGAAAAAGCCAAAGAATTAACTGAACAAAAAGTGGCTTCGCAATTCCGGAAAAATTATGAGCTCGTTTCAACGTAGAGTTCACTGCTATAAAGTTACACAAATACCGATTAGAGTTCGCTCGACAGAAGAGAAATACAAATTGTACTTCAATTCAATGAAGCAAAAAATCCAAAAAAAATCAATAAAATAATAACACGCATATACAATATACACAATTATACTGACCAACACACCCTCACTCACCTGTCCCATTTCAAACACAAATTGGGTTCGCTTACTAATATTACCAAGAATAAAATCATTCCTTGTTCCCTAGAATTGAACAAAACAAAGGTCCTCAATGTTTCACACATTACCAATGCACACACAAAGTACGAACGCAGCCGCCCACACGAAACTAAATTATAACACAAACACAAAAAAAAATCCAAAATAACAAAACGGCTGTAATATACACAAATGAAAATACCCACAGGCGTGTCTCAGTTAAAACAAGAATTCTGGTCACTCTCTGATATTACCGAGGAACAAAAACAATACTTGTTTCCTGGAACCAAAGTTCAGAATTAAATACAGTCCGTTCCTTCGAGTGAACTATGACCCTTCTTTTATTTGTGTTCTTTTACAACTGTCAGTTCCACGGGGATGCAAGCTCTAATGCTTTTTCTAAACGGCGTTAATTCATTTAAATTTTTTTGTTTTTTTTTTCCTAAAAGAATCGACATCAATAAAACCGTATGATGTGCATGTGTGTGTGTGCATGTACCTCTACTCCTCTTGACCCAAATGAACAGGGCGGAAAGCCAAATGGGCTCAAGAAGGGTTAAATAAATGCAATGCAAACCTATTTACGATCCCTTTGGACTTAAAATTGTCAGACTGGATGAGCGGTAATTGAACCTACGACCTTTGAAACCAAATATCGAGGTCCTACCGCTGAGCCATATCGACTCGGCCTGTGTCAATATGTCTCAGCAATTCGTATATTCAATTCCCCACTCGGGAATTAGTGTAACTTTTAAATCCAAAAGGCAACGTAAATATCTGTATTTATTTAACCATTCTTGAACCAAGGCACCTAGAAGGATTGGAGTAGTACCACGTGATAGATAATTACGTTGTGCAACTTTTAGGCCTATTTTCGTCGTTGTAACTTAATATTATGACCCTCAAATACGTGATAAACCTTCAAAAATAATGACTAAATATTTTTGACCATCGTGACGTTTGTTCATGGCATCATAGTTTGTGTAACCATGAACCAACTTTGACCTTCCAAAGTAAACTTTGCCTGTTAAAAATATGACGTTATGGTTTGCATAAGTATACGAAGTAACTCTCACCTTCGTAGGGGCTTACTTTTGGAGGAGTAGACGAACAAACGTGCAAAGAAACAAACAAATCGTATGTTTTGAATAATGTAGATGAAATGCAGGCGTGCTGAGGAATGTAATGGATGAACTGTGAGCAATAATTATAATTACTTTGCATTGAAATAATCAGTACATGGATTTTGTGATGAAATTACATGAAGCATGGATCGACGCCAATGGAGTGAGCGAAGCGAACGATATGAATGGTAAATCTTAAAACCATACATTTAAACGTGCACTGAAAATTTTTTAAATCCAAAATCCTCGTTACAAGTTATAATTTTTTTTATTCATAATGTGGATAAATAAAAGAATAATCCACATCACTCTTTAGTAAATTACAACCGAATACAAGAAAATAAATAGAAAAAATTTGGGAATCCTCTCCCTGCCCAACATTTCTGCCAGCATAACTCAAATTGTATTAATAATTTTAGGAAAAGTTTTAGTTTTTATTTTTATTTTTTGAATATGAGTCTTAACGCATCTTTCAACATTATAGATAAGTTATATTGCTACGAGGAGGGAAAGATCTGTTCAGAATAACCATATATATAGGAATATATCCGATATGTTCAATATTCAAGAAACTATCACGATATTGTTTTAAATCCTGAAGTAATTGAAATAACTTAACAAAAAAAGCACCATTACATCACTGCATTTTAATTCCTGCAGACTAGCAACTAGCTTCCGGCACTTCCTTGTTGATTGTCAACATCTTGATGGTGTTCGTCGTCGTTTCCATCTTCCGCATGACATTGCGCGTCAATTGGGTGATAAGTCTGTCCTCCTGTCCGGTGTTTTTCAATTTTTGCAGGAGGTACAGATGTATGACAAGATTTAGATTAGGGGTTTGAATAACATCTCTGTAATGTGTGGTGCAGTGGCAACCCGGACCACTGCACTGTGACTGAGGTTGGCGCTAATGACCAAGTTGTCGACGCGCCATTAAGCCTCAATCCCCCCCCCCCCTAGCTTCCGATTAGGAGACCAAATGGATTTATGTTATCTAGTACACTTTGCAGGATCCGTAAATATGCAATTCCTGTTAATTAAGTGTCATTTGGCAGGAAGTTCAGCTAATACGTTTAGCACAGGCAAATAAATAAAAAATTAATTCGATGCGTGAACAAAGAACATACATGGAAATTGGCTATTAGGTTGTACCATTTTGCCAAGTATTATAATTTAATTACAGGCAAGTGCTGGACGCGAGTGCTTGACTCATACTACAAGGAACTGTCTGTCTCGCAACGAAGAGTTTCAGGTAACTTACGTTTTTGTCACAGTTTGGCTCAAAATAGTCAATCATTAATCACTATTTAATCACATTGTTTAAATGTTGCAGGTAACAATGCTTTTAAACAATTTCGATCATCCTGTACAATTTACATCTGCCCTGGGACTCTTTGTGATAAACAGAAAAACATTTTCAACGGTATGCAAATGTTTTTCTTTTAATATCTAATTACCTAATTTTTGTTTGTTTCCAAATATTCCATGCAGCTTTCTTTTCATTTCCTTGCAGATCGTCAGTGCTATGATAACTTACCTTATTGTATTGTCGCAAATGAGAAGTGATGGAATTGGAAATGATCGGGGTTTTAATGGAAACGCAACGATAAACACAAACTGTACCAACGCCTAACAGCACCTTTTGCAACATTTTTTTTACAATTCATGCATTATATAAAGCCACATTCAAATTGCACTAGGACTTTAGCTGCATTATGCTTATGCTAACTTCAAAGTTATCGTGATTTACAGCGACGGACTAAAGGAAAATTCGAGTTGCAAAAGTTCTACATTAGAAATGTCGTGTCAGTTAGTCACACGACGAGAAAGTATCATGCATGATGATACATGTTGAAAGTTGCATGTTGATTTCGTTGATACAAATGATTTTAGTGCATTGAGTCTTCGCTTGTTTAAAAATATGTCTGTGGCCTGAATGAAAAGTCGTCAATTTGAATCAACGGTCTTCAACCGCTAATTGAAAAGACATGTCGAAGGTGGCTTTGTGTGTCAATTCTTTTAATTGTACATTAATTTCTGAATAGTTTGCCCGAAGAGTGGTTAGCAGTTTAACGAGCTGGTATAAGAATAATTTTGAGCTTTGAAAGTCCGTATCATCAAAACCTCTCTCTGAGTTAATGGTTCGCAAACTAAAATCTACAAATAAAGCCTTTAGATTGCATGTGCTTGAGTTCAAATAAATTGAACAATGGATACAAATATTGTCTTGGGGGACACAGCTGATGACAGGCAGAGAGACACCGGAGCAGGATGGGAATTACCTTTGTACTGCTTTGGATCATACAGCACTAAATTATGTTACCTCGTTGAATTAATGAAATACGCTGACAGTGGTTGTTAATGCATCTTGCCAGGTGCACGATAGTTCGATATTCGGACACTGGTAATAATAAGTGTTCGAGGCACGTGCGATACGACTTATGATTGTCGGTAGCAGTAGGACAAGTTTGCTGAAGGCATGGCAGCAACCCATGCACAATCGACCTTTCAGGTGAAATACTATATATTATACCTTATAAATCAGAAGTCCAAACGAGCTTATCGTAAGCTACTTGTACGCTCATCGTAAGCATCGTAAGCCCATGTTCAACTGAACACATCAACATTTCGATTGGCTCATCACTGATTATGCGGCCATACTGCTTTTCCCAAGTGATATTATGTGATTATAATTGTTTTTTTTAACAATATATGGAATCGAGTTTGTAAAAATTGCCACTGTCCTGGCTAAGTCCATCCCCCACCCCCGGCTAAGTATGCGGCCTGAAATGCAGTTAGTAGCCTTAAACAGATCTTAATGGAGGGTTGAATGTTATATGTGTAGGGAATTACTGTTTTTGCTTTTTGCTTCCAAATTAAATATAAATGATGAGAACCCTTGTGTGAGGTACGACCTCAGCTTCCCAAGTTAAATTGGAAGATGGTCAATACATAAATGTTTCAACCACATTTAAGTATACAAGGTCCCTCGACCAGAATCAAATAATATTACAAGTTTACGAAAATAATTTGAAGCAGATCGGATAGTTGACCTTGAGTTGAATCTGTGAAAACACTTTGTCTCGTCTTTGACAGACACTGTAGAGGTGAACAATTTGGATGATAATGTCATTTTTTAAGGAGTCAATTTTTAACACTAAGGGTGCGTTTACGCAACGGCTTGCTTTTGCATTCTCGCAGCTAGAAGCGTGAAATCATATGAAATTCCAACATGGCGGCGGTTTTAGCTACGTCGACTCGCAATGAAAACACTGACTAATCCGAGTTCGGAAACAGCTGTGAAAATTTCGTCAGGAGGAATTCTTTATCTTATTGTCACGGATTATAAGACTTAAAGCATTTACTCAAACGACGTCGGATTTAGCTAATCCAGGTAGCGTTGTTACCATGGCAACGACAACTTTGCCATTGTGATTCAATTCCCAGCAGCGAGAATGCAAAGGCGAGTCGTTGCGTAAACCCGGCCTAATGCTCAAACACAAGTTATTTTAACTTTCACACAAATCACTGCATTCATAAAATTTTAAATAAATAAAGATCACTGAATTTCGACTACATTGTGAAGTCTTGTGTGTACCATTTCTGTTTTCCGTGTACATCACCATACAAAAAGAAAAAAGTTCTTTATTGTTTTCTTCAACACTTTCCTAAATTCGTCAACATTCCTGCCTACAAATAATTTTTCATTGTATTGCATTAATTCCATTACTTCCATTGCATAACACCAAATGCTAAGTTTGAGATTCTAATGTGCCAAAGGAAACCAAATATACCACAGAAATTTTCAACTCGTGGAGTAACATAATATTGACCAAAAAAAGCAATACCTAAGAAAGAAGAAATGTATATCAGCATTCAGAAATGTTACCGAAACCTACTGAATAGCTTTTAAATTTTATTTCAGCAACAAACACAGACTAGCCACAAACAAAAAAAGTACGATACGGATGATAACCGAAAATATACTGGTGTTGTCCATATATTACTAAACTCCATGTGTAACCAAAGTAAATATTTTGGCCGAATGTTGGCATTGGGCAGCAGTGGTTGGATGTTTAAAATCTAAACCCATTTATTCTACTACGCTTTGTCATTGAGCTGTACCGAAGACCCCGTTTTACTGATGCGAATACACAAAAAGGATATGAAGACACAGTAACCATGCAGCTTATGGGGAAAAATAATAATTTCCATCACATCCATGCGTAGTTTCAACCCTTTTATTGGTACTTGAAGGTGAAATAAAAAAAAAAATGCAAATCGATCTTAGAAATCTTGACGGCTTTTATGGTTTGTTTTTATGGTGCTGCTTGTATTACAAAAATTAAATACCAAGTTAAAATAAATAAAACACAATAAACCATACGTAAAAATACGTAAGATTCTGTAAACCCTTATAATGGAATTGCATTTTAATCCACGTAAGCACAGCAGGATTCCACATTTTCACCAATTAGTCGCTTTGAATCGCACCAATTTTAGGTTTATTATACTTTGGTACGTCCCATCAGCGACATTCAGGTCTGTAACACCCGCGTACCAAATCTTGCGCATTTTTTATGTATGATTTTCGTTGTTGCATTACTGCGTTCCTTTTAACTTTAAATTTAGTTTTAAATATCCGTTAGGAGAGCCAAGAATTTGCAGAGCTTCATTGGTTTACAAAAACCTTTTGCAAACTCAATGAACCGGACGAGTTTATAGAGTTTCTGTCAGTCACGATGTGCCTAAATGCCAGCAAACCAATTCTTGGCGATTTCGTTACAGCAAATAGAATAAGTGTACCAGACGTATTTGCTAATTCAAATATTAGAGCGAATTATGGCCTCTATTGACACAGTTACAGACTGAACAGTAGATGTTTTTACAAACACAACTCAAGGAAATTCTGGAACCATTCCTAACAATACCAAGTAACGGGCAACTCTCCTTTAAGTAAAACCCCATTACTGCCAAGTAATGTTCCCATTTGTAGCACATCAACTCAAGGTTCAGTTTACACAAGTAATCCTATATTTGATGTCTAGTGCATCTCCTGTTTTAAAGCGGGCTACACCTGTTATAAATGTTGGTAAAATTTTCCTGAATTAGGAACAATTTTGTTCGAAAATAGAAATAAAAACCTACGTTTAGTAAATACCTCTGGCTGCCACCATTGTAAATTCCGATATCCATGAGTACCCAAAGGTCGAGGGTGCGTCCTCATGTCTTCAGATATGGTATGGGTCATAACCACAAGCAGACAATACCCTTAAAATTGCAATAAGCCGTCAAAAGTCTCCCAGAAAAAATTTAATTATGAAGTAAATGTTGTAGTTTTGACCCTGCTGAACCACAGGGCACCCCGTATGGTAGTTGCTTAGGCAATGAATTTGCAGATACCTGAGCAGATGGGGTCATCCTTAAGCTTCCTCCAAATTAAAAGAAGATTTAATTGCGTTAGGATTGAAGCATCACGGATAGGAGTTTCAGATATGCATTGAAAGATTGCGGAAGGTCATCCTGGCCAAGCTTCATTCAGGTGGAATTCCAAATAAAAATACCTTCTTTTGTTCACCCGTTAACTTTCAGGGAAAATGCTATACAACTTACAAAATTTGGAGCTTCTCTAAGTGCACAGAAGCCTCAGCCTTTAAGTTGGTTAGGCAGGAAACATGTTGACGAGCATGTAAAAACATGCTTGAACAAGGGATCATTGTTCCTGAGAACAGCAAGCACTGTTTTCCAGTGTCCTGACCCTTAGAAAATATGGAAGCAAGCGCATGCTGATATTCTATGCATTTTTGACCCAGAATTGCCCAAAAGATAGTTGTCCTTTGCCGCTGACTGATTCACTCATTGAGCGTTATCACCAGTGCAAGTTTGGCTCAAATTTGGATTTAAGTAACGCATACTGGCATGTCAAACTCGAAGATGAGAGGGAAAAAATCATGTTCTTCCTAATCCAAGACCAGAAATATTTAGTTTTCCTTGCCATGATTAATACAATTGAATCAATCTGGCAGTTCGGGGCTAAGTATTATGTCGATGACTTAGGCCTAACCAACAAGATTTAGGAAAAATACCTAACGGGTCTCTGCGTCTCATTTAAAATGATGGGCTACACAGCCTTAGAGGAATTCTTGGTCATGGGTTATCTTGTTATTTATAATGGGGTAAAGTAAATCCCGTTAAAGTACTGACCATCTAAGCTTGGCCTACACCCAAAAACATGAAAGCAGACCGAAAATTTAAAGCTGTAAGTGGATGGTACATTTGCTTCATGTAGCAGTATGGGTACCGCCGTTCAGCTCTAGCGGTCAGAACAGAAATATTACACTTCAACGTTGTGTAACATTAAACAAAATGACTTACAATGACAGAACAACAGCGATCCTAGCGGGAAATATTGTCACTGCAGAGAAATAGCACATAAAATGCGTGTAACGTTGCACATAATCCTGGGAAATGAAACGACAGCAGCGTTCATAGCGGAAAATGTTCTTATTACAGCGACATAGTACAAGAAAAATGTGTAACATACAAATATTGGTGTTAAATATGATGATAGCAACATTTCAAAGCAAATAATATTTTCACTATACACGGCTAATTTGTGTAATTTCATACTACAGCAAAATGTTTTTAATTAAAGCAATTTTTGACACCTTTCACGTACATTTCTGATGTCGATACACACAGGGGCGTTTCCAAGACCTATTATTGGGGAGGGGAAGCTAAAATTTGTGTTTTAAAAAATAATCGAAGAATTTTTGTTTGCTCTCTTCCCATGTGCTTCTTTCGTCTTATTGTTTACATGCTCGAATATCCTGTGTCATGCACACACTATATTTTTCCAGATTTTGTGTAAAGCTACACAATAATAATTATGTGGCAGAAGAAAATTGTGTAAAGTCACACTTTTTTTTTTTGCAGTGGTATTTCGGGAACTCCTTGTCGGAATACACAGAGAATGAAACTCCGAGTGGGATTAGTGGGAAAGTGTTTGCTCTATTCACGATTTGTCTGTTCTAGTCTGCGTAGTTCAGGGACACCAAGCAGTTGCCTTGAATGGAATGAACACATAACCCACGGCTCTCGTACCATACACACTTACACAGCAAATGCATCGGAAATACAACTATTTTCTGCAATGAAAATTGACGAGCTGAGTGAGTTAGCTGTGGATAGGTCTCTTCTTAAAGAACATAATGACCCTCCCAAAATTATAATGGCTACATGTTATGCTAGAGTAGTAAAAAACATTTATCAAGTGTTCTCTCCAGTTTCTCTTAGTGGGCCAGTCTTAATCCTTGTATTTGTATATTCGAACAGAGTTAGTAAAGAAATGTCCGAAATTATAAATTGAGAAAAAATGATGATCTGAATATATTTCTTTCTTGTATTTAACATTCTGCCTCATTCACACATGGCTGCTGCTGAACGATGATCATTTCCATGGATATTTTTCTTGGCTCTTAGTTTGTAAAATTTACTTTGGTATCGTTCGATTCTTTTTGACTCGGCACATCATGAGAGCGAAACTGTATTAAAACAATCAGATAAGTCACGATCGTCCCCATAATCTGCAACATACAGTTTGAATTAAATTAAAAATGGTATTGGCACAAGACTGTGATGCACGAGTCAATAGTATTTACTTACAGTTGTGAATGTATTTTTATTAATGGTTATAAGATTGCCTGCTGAACGTATTTCTGGCGGATAATGAATCAACTTATTGCTTAAAATAAGAATCTGAAAGAACATTGTTCAAGAAATTGTTAGGCTGAAGTCGATGCGATTACTAGTTAATGTATCCTTTTTGTCCTTCTTCCTCTATGGAGGTTTGCGTGTATTATGACAAAATGTGAGTTATAACATTATAAAAATGGAAACCTCTACCTGGACGAAATAAGTTATTCAATGCGTAAGAAAATTTAGGTTTTTGCAGACGGCATACACTGCTTATATGAGAAGTAGGAAAACTGAAGAAACAATTTCTTAAAATTTGTGATTCGGGGGGAAGGTTATTGTGGTGATCGCCACGTTAGAGGCCACCTCTGTCACACCAGTTCTTGCCATACACAGGGTGTTTCTAAACCCTAGGCAGAAACTTTAAGGATGACTTTTGTGGTCATGTGCATTAATTTGCTTCCATGTTTTGTTGTTGTTTTTGCTTGAGGGAGACGTACACTGTACACGATGAGAGGATTATTTTAGCTTGAGAAATCCAGGATCTGTCCCCTGCCATAATCGACAACAAAATTATGAATAATTATCTCCTGATTCATTGTAATACTTCAACACTAATACTTTGAAAACGGACTGAATCCCCAAAAAAGACTGATGTCAAAAACGAGAGGCTGAAATATTTATTAAGGCTTAGTCGTGAGTGAGCCTATTGCAATTCATAAAATAAAAATCTTACACTTTCTAATGCAATTGTAAAGTCTTTATTATGGGTGGCATCTGAGCTCTCTTGTCATATCGCCGAAGTTTAAGCCAATAAAAGAGGCTTCTCGAATCTTACCCATATTTGATTTTGGATGATGTGTTATTGTGTTTCATTTACTCCCAGTCCATCAAATTTCAAAAAAAAATATTAGTAAATTTGGAGAGTATTTACCTAAGTCTTTCGTTCAAACATACCTTTCCTTCTATATTAGGTAAATCATTGCTTCGACTGCTACTCAGATACTCTCCACCACGCCTCGCCTGTAGCATAAAATCAAATTCATTGGCTTAAGAAATAGAAAAATCCTATAAATTAATTACAAATTTTAAGCAGGTAAAAGAAACTAGGACTTTGTTTTTCTATTATACAAAATTTATAAAACGTTTATCTTGTTCCAGGGAAAAATTCATGCCCTGACAATTTTTTTCATGTTAATTAATGAAAATTTATTTTTCTTATCAATTATAAATTTCTTTCAAAATATTTCATGCAAAAAAATATATGCTTAGTGGGGTGGACGAATTGACGGGATACCACCTGAACTATCTTGATTTGTAAAATCCGTTTAGAGTAATGTTGCATGTAAGGGGTACCAACCCCCCCCCCCCCCCCCCCCCCAGAGTAAACTTAGCGTTATAGGAAAAAAATGAAAGTACCAATTGGTAGTCCATTTTATTGTGGGTTTAAACTCACAAACCAAATATTCAGTGTTCACTCCACTGGCGTCACGAACAGCTTGAAGACGAGCAGGGTAGGCCAGGCAAAAGTGACTCAAAAAGATCCGTTATTGGTTACGGCCACGTGGTTATTTGGTAATAACTCCAAAACCAGCAGGGTGGACATCATGAAACTTGGTGTCAGGATAGGGCTCGTCCCAACTCGCATTTTTAAGCCTAACCACAAGTCCATGCGCACCCTGTGAGCGGAGTTATATCGGCTTCCCCTGGAAGATGCTGCACTGCAGTGCACTCCATATTTGCGTTGAACTCCATTTCTCGAAGAAGCACGGCATCGATGTGCTCCTCCATCTTAATACGATCAAATCGAGTTGCTGGAGGTTCAGAAAACATCCTTTTTCAACACTATCTTTCAAGATGGATCCAAATTTTCACACACGTTCAGAAAATGGAGTTCAACACGCAGCACTTTTGCCTTCCTACCCAGCTCGTCTTCAAGTTGTTCGTGATGCCAATGGAGTGAACACTGAATATTGAGCTTGTGGGTTTAAACCCACAATAAAGTGGAATACCTATTGGTACTTTCATTTTTTTCCTATCATGCTTACTTTACTCCAGGCAGGGGCGGGGTGCTATCATTGTTTGGCATCCTGTAAAAAATCAATATATGAAGCAGAATCTCTCATCAAAGTGTTGTTATTGAGGCTGCATTGAAGGGTTCTAATAAATACCATATTTAAACCTAAGATAGTTTCTTACCTTGGTATTTTTTATAACGAATTTGGAAACAACGGTAAATTTATCGCTGGTGTTTTAGAAAAAAAAGTAGTGTTTACAAGAATGTGTTTCCTAAATTAGCGATTTTCCTAAATCGATTTCCTCACTGCAAGGAATGAATTACGTTCTACGTGATACACTCACCTGGGTTGACATATTACCTCCTGATGTAGTCAAAATATATATACGATGCACGTTAATCAGTAAACGTATTGTAGTGCTTGCAGCCGACATTGCTCCACGTGGTAAAGTCATCAGTTTGTAGCATAGAAAGCATAACATTAATGAGTTGTATACTAGTTCTGCTGTAATTAGTAATGAGAAAGTGTCTTGAATGCAATAACTTATACGATACAGCTGATCATAACAAAGGCGGAGTTGGTTGAAGCGCTTGGTACCGCACAGTTTTGAATTCATAGCATTAAATAGCTCAGCATTCAGACACGAAAAGCCTTTGGCGCACAAGTTAGCTGTTGTAACGAAAAGCAGGACAACATAAAGTTCGCCAAGAAAAAGTGGATAACCAAGGAGTGCTTTCAAGATGTTAACCATGTCTGCCTTGCTAACTGAAGCCAAATAACGAATATTCCATACTGCTAATCCAATAATGGTTAGAATTCCATGGAAAAAGACATGTCGTAACAGAAATCCTCGTCTTGTAACGTTTCCTTGAAGCAGAGGATCAGTCGTTCCCAAGAGTTTTAGTAAGTTACGGAAATGCTTTTCTTTTACCAGGCATACAGAATAGATAACAATGAGTGTGAGGTAGTCACCCAAGTTTCGAGAATTGGATGAAATCACGACGGTAAAACTGGCAAAACTTCGTGAAAATTGTGCTTTTGCATTCTCAAATAAAACATAAATAATTATAAGCGTTACACCTATCTTGTAACATTGACAAAACATTCGCCGGCAAAAGTTCCGTCGTGTTTTATTCTGGGAACATGTCACGTCAAATGACAGGAGACCCAGAACGTGACCCAAGTACAGGATGGGACGGCAGATTTCGTGAGTGGTGGACAGTGAGTAAGACTGTTCTTCAAAGAGATTTTTAAAGGTCTCGGGTTTCTGCATCACTGCATTACGAGGCATGTCAGCTATGGTCTCTAATTGGATAACTTGATAGCATAGGGGAAGAAAATATCTGCAACACAAAATTGCAAAAACAACTTCGAATAAATGAACTACTATGGATCCCATGTAGAGTGCTAATTGTACTCCTATTTAATTCTATCTGATGCATGTTGGTGAATAAAACACACACTTGAACACACAACTGCATATATCCACATATTTACGTCAAACCTACTATCTATTCATCACTTTACTGTCAAAGCTATAATAACGATTATCTCGAACTTTCTCTGTATAGACTTGGAAGTTCCATTGGAAAGAATCACTTCCAGCTCGCAGCTACTCTAGACAATAAAACACACACCTTAATCTGCGAAAATGCAAATATTTACGCCAAACCAAGTGCCTTTTGATGACTTCCTTCCAAAGCTATAACAAATATGTCTGGAACATGCTTTATTTTGGACATTGCGTTGGAAACAATCTTTCAGTGTATGGATTTGGCCATTACATTGAGCGATTTGTAGAAAACGTTCATTGACCCTGTATTGTTCTTTACTATTCCATAATATGCGAAGCATTTCCTCTATTTAATTACGTTACAGCCAATAAGTGTGGAAAATCATTAGTGTCGTTTAAAAGAGGTGAATCAGTTTTCATGTGCTCACGATAAGGACCGAGAGTTGTTTGGTGAGAATGGGATAGTGTCATCACAAAAAAATATAAATGCATAATAACGAATTGCTTCGTATTTCAGTTATGTTCATGGAATCTTGTAAGGTTTTGTGGTGAATGCTAATACACACACGAATTTCAAACATTTATGACTCAGTAACTATTACACTAATTGGGATGACAGTTTTTTGAAATTATGTGTTTTAGTGACCAGCTTTTTGTCCGAAAGGAATAAAAATGTCACTGCATCCGAAGGAGGTTTACTAAAAACAAGCCAAACCTTTGCTAAACCGGATTGTCACTTCTTATTGTTTCTCCATCTACAACTAATAAAATTTGAGCCCGGTAGTTTCCAAATTAAGTCTATTCAATAGGGTAGTGACATAACGTAGTATTATTGTGTATAGGCCTAACTCTATGCTGGAGCCTTAATGGGTTAGCTGCAAAGGGCACTGCGGAGAGAAACAGAAGGGTCATACTGAAGCCGATGCTGTTAATATTGATTTCTTAGACCTACAACGCGCGATTTTTTTTTTGTTGGAGAAAACAACGTTAATGTAAGCCTAAGAAATCCGCTCTTCCGTTGTTTTTCCCTCCATTTTTATGTAGTGCACCTTGTAGTTATGCCCTCCAAAATCCAAACTGGTGCCAATATGGCGGCAAATGTCAGTGCTCTATAGGAAATGATGACGATTAGTGCATTTTCTTAACGTCATTCTTGCCTCGATGCCAAGGAGGTGAGGAATTTACCTCTATATCCCCAGAAATATTTCGGCAAAGATGAAAGCATTGCTCTAACCAAACAAAGAATCTTCCCAGCATTAACAATAAAGCTTAAGCGCAAGCGCAAGCTGGCCATTGTTGTGGCAAAGTGCTTTGACGCTGTCGATATTCGCTGAAAGAAATTTTCGTTGCTAAGAATTTTGATCTAGTACTTACAGTAAGCATGAAGAAACTGCAAGTTAACATAATCACAGGATAGGCCAAATCATTAATACGAACGTTGAAAGATGTCTAAACTTAACAAAGATTTGATCAATTAACAATAGCAAGTAAAAGAAAACACATCGATTTAGAAACAAAAAATTCTAGTGTTTCAGTTGTTTGGTTAAATTTCGAACACCGATGTAAGAAAAAAATGTGTAAGAATTTTACTGCATTGTAAGCGTTTTAAATCTCAAGAGTTCGTCATACACAAAATATTTAGTAGAGAAGTTTGCCACAAATAGACATAAACACGATGTATGACAAGATTTAGATTAGGGGTTTGAATGACATCTCTGTAATGTGTGGTGCAGTGGCAACCCGGACCACTGCACTGTGACTGAGGTTGGCGCTAATGACCAAGTTGTCGACGCGCCATTAAGCCTCAATCCCCCCCCCCCCACATAAACACGAATGCACACTCACACAGACACCACACAAGCATGAACACACGCATGCTCCAGGCACGCATGCATGCACAGTTGCACACCTACTCACGTGCATTTAGACACACGCCAACTGCCTTACATAACGATAATGGTGTTTAAAAATATCAGAATAATTGTAATAATAATAATAAATTTATTGTCACTTTGCACGAAATTCATTGAATTTGTATGTGCACCAATACAAGTATCATAGTGTTGTCATTAATCATATCAGTGTGGTAACGTATACATATTTATAAATATATAACATCAATACTTGCTTGTTAACTTCCATGTAAAAAAATAAAAAAAAAGTTGTTCAGTTTTTAATCAATCGCTCAATAGGTATTAACCATTTAAAAAAATGTTCCACTACAAACTTTTTAATGTGTTGTTTTACTTTTTTGCAGTCAAATATCTTAATTTATTTCGCAGCTTGATAAAAAAAAAAACTGGTGCTAAAAAAGTTAATCCTCTCTTCCCGTATGGATTTGCGCACTTGTTGTACTTTCAATAGGATATTTTCATTCGCCTTTAAAATAGTTCTGCACCAGTGCTGTAAATTGACTAATGTCAGAGTGTCATAATTTTTTTTCTTTTACACTATCACATGTATCAAATAATAATAATAATGATGCAGTTCCTTCAGTATTTACAGAAGGAGCACGAAGCAATAAATGCCTACATATGCACTGAATGGAACATGGAAAAAAAAACAAAGAACAAAATCCTAGTTGCTAATTTTATTTACATATTGCTTGATTTATGTCATTCATATTGCCAATAATACTCTTCCCAAAAAGATCCAGTTTTATAACTGTTTTCTCTTTATGTATGTACTACTGATGGTTCTGTGGATACGTAGAATTTCAATAAAATCTTAGAGATCAAAAAACCTGTTCATGCTTTTCTTGTCATAAGAGTTTCTCCATACTTTTGTATAAAGCCAAGCATTATTACTCCTTTGAGGTATATTAACAGGTATTTCACTGAGTTTGCTACAGTAAACCTTTGTGATGACACTGTAGGTGATCATTTGTTTAAAATTACACATTTTGATTTCTTTAAAAACTTCCGCCTTTGTTTTGTCCGCTGCATCGTTAAAAAGTGCTTTTGCTGCTTTATTTAGAGTATTTTGAAAACTGTTAAAAAAGTTATGCGATATAGGGCCAATGACAATACAAGCGTATCTAACTTTTGAAAGGATTCAGGCTTCATAGAGTGCTTTTTCCTCCTTTCTATCAATGCAATTTCTAATTTTGTACAGGTGTGGGTGTAGCTTCCCTAACCTTTTTAATCAAGTTTTCAACATAATTGCAGTGTTTCCAATTTTCAGCAATTTCTAGCCCTGGGTAAGTTGTTTTGTCCACCTGTTCAATTTTGGTGCATGAGTAGTTAATTTTATTGCAATCATTTGCACGCAAATAAACAAGTTATTTTTTTTTCTGTACACATGTGTGTGGTTGTAATATGCACAAAATTGGTCAGCTCTCGGAGTTCGTAAACTGGATCATGGCGCAGCCATCGCAAAATTCAACAAAGCCTATGCTGTAGACAAATCCACTGAGGTCACCAACCACATTGTCGACGTTCAGAACATCACTATGCTCTAAAAAGAGCCAGTTCAAAACATAAGAATCCTACAAAAACAGTAATCCGGATAAGAACAACGAATATTATAAAAAAATTCCCCCTACATGGAGAGATGGCAGGTAGTATTTAAGTCATTACCAGTGAATAACCTGTAAATATCAGTGGTCTCTTTGGGCAATCCAAGATGGCAGACTGAATGTTGTTCACCACACATAATCACGTGTTTTAAATCTTTTCTTACTGAATTTTATCGTAAAGCATGCATTGGAAAAGGTTGTATACTCGTTAGTGTGTTAATTGTTACATTTAATTTTGACAATATCTGCTTTTAATCTCTCAGATACCAAGAAAGCTAACCAAAAATGCCAGATTTTTTTTTTTTTTTTTTTTTTTTTTCGCACAGTAGTGTGAGTAGCAGTTATTGGCCGAAATAGCCTGATATGACATTTTGGCGACTTTCGATGTTAAATTAATTCCTACCGTTTTTAGGAAAAAATAAGATTCCTTGTATTTAGAGCACGTTCACATCGTTTCTGAAAATATCAAATGACGTAATTCTAAAAGTACAATTTTAAGTCAGTAAAATAATATATTTTTTGCCTTTTTCACCAGATATTCCGCTCATTGCCATGTAAATCTTAAATGCCCTTTCGGCACCTCAAGACCCAGAGTGATGAAATTTTGTGTGTGTGTGATAGCCATATCAAAGGTTAACTTTTCCACACCCTTCCTATAAGGAATTTAAAAAAAATGGGTATTTCAAATCATCCTACTCCCCATGTTCCGTCTTCTTATGGCATTGTTAATTACACACAAATGGAACTGAATCAGTTCTTTCTCCTATTCTTTTTGTGACTATTTCAACTCTAAAACTAGATTCTATGAGGAGCACATAAGGTAGAGGAAGGGCAAGAAATCCGATTCAACATCCTCTCTATATGACCGAATCACCATAACCTTCTTTAATATTATAAACTAATGGAATATACCAACTAAGCTATGATCCAATGAAAGTCACGAATTTTTTGGACTTTCTCGGAAGGTAAATACAATTTATTTGTGATGCAAAAATTCGCTAAGTTGGTCAATGTTTCCATTCTACGCTGGGCAGAGCCTGAATAGGCCCCACACTCACTGCTACTAACTTAATCTGTCATAGGCCTTATTGCCCCAATTAAAAACTGCAGCAGTTTACCTGTTTTTTCCCCAGTTAATTTGCACTAGAAAGTATTAAACTCGTCGACAGAATGACTAATTGAACTGATGGCAACCTCCAGCAAAGCTAATATTTTTCTCCTCAGATAACTTGTTGTATGGATTATTCTGCAAAAAAATAATTGGCTTCCCTTTCAGTCCATTACTGTACTGCAATGACGCTTGGACAACAGAGGTTAAAATTAACTCGTCCCTACACCTTAGCTCTGCAGTCAAACTAACGTGACAGTTTTCAAGACACATCAAAATAGGTTGCCATCGAATAGCATCGAATATTTCTACCTACTTAAAAATTTAAAAATCGATGTAACTAACGCGTGTTGCCCCAACCGGGCTGCAATATATTGATAAAGGTGATAATTTATTTAGGATGAACATCGAAACTGAGACATGGCTAAATAAATTAGTGGAGAGAGATGCCATTACGGTCGATTCGTTGAAATAGGTGAATGCTTCGATAGAGACTCCAACTGTTGACTGTGACTTGAAAATATCGGATAATAATTGTAAAATATTTATTTGCAACAGTCGGTATATTGGTCGCATCATCTTGTAGATTGCAAAAGACATCGACCGAGCTTTCAAAGACTCTCGTGCCAGCGAATATTACATGTTAATAGTTCAGCATGAAGTCAACAGCGGTCAGAAACAATATTGACTTGATTTAGCTGTAAAATTCGTTAGGATGTGCTGTATTGAAGATAATGTTGACTCACGTTAGCACTAAGTTAAGAACATTTAAATGGATAGTACGTTTGAATTATAATGAATAATCTAATACTTCAGATGTAGACACCAACGCTCTGCCGTCTGAGCTATTAATATATATATATATATATGTGCACACTAGACTTTTTCAGACTTATTCAGAACATCGGTTTTGAAAGTATAGAGCAGTGACACGACGTAGTATTATTGTATTATTGTATTATAACTCTATACTGGAGCCTTAATGGATTAGCTGCAAGGGTCACTTCAGAGAGACACAGAAGAGCTGTGAAGAGTGATTTCTTAGACCTAAAACGCACGATTTTTGTTGCTGGAGAAAACAACGTTATTTTAAGCATAAGAACTCCGCTCTTCCGTTGTTTTCCCCTCCATTTTTATGTAGTGCACCTTGTAGTTATGCCCTCCAAAACCCATACTGGTGCCAATATGGCGGAAAATGTCACTGCTCTATTGTAATCTCTACATTACAACAGGGTCTTAGCCTTAATAGATGAACACGTTATTTTTATTTCTGTTACTACAGTTTAAAATTGTTTACAGTAGCTGTTACTATCTGCTTCTTCTTCTTTTTTACACATTACTTCTGTCGAATTTTACGCTTCACGTGCTGTGCAACAAATAACCACTGCAAGACATCGTCTTTCGCTAACTGTTCCTTTGATGGCGGCCTTGCGGTATAACATCTTCTTCAAGCGATAAAAAAATCTTCTTCACGAAAATACTAAAATAAGACCACGAGTTTTCTATTTCAAAAACGTTTCCTTGCAAGCTGAATATGTTAGACCACTAACAAAGTCTGCTACTAAACTTACAGCACAACTCGGTGCTAGAAGAAGAAAAAATGAATACCACTCAACCACTGGTTCTTGCCACAATTTTAGCAGCAGAATGTTTGTGGTCTTTCATTTCCCAGCATGCATGGATACTGTTTTAAACAGAAAAAAAACACTGGTCTTATTTCAATACTTCCTTCAAAGAAAGATTTTTTTGCTACTTGCATCGATTGTTTTTTTCCTTTTGTAACAGGTTTTAGCAGAGCGATTTTTTCGTGTATAAATTAACACATTTAAACACATCTTACTGTGTTTACGTCTCATTGCCCATACAGCAGAATAATATTTTTATTGCTTCAGCTAAAATATTTATCCACCTATTATTAACTGAAATGGACATTTTTTGAGCTAAATATGTTTAACTATAATTAAATAATCGTAGCACAATTTGCGATAAGTGAGATGTACGAGGTATGAGATAAACAGATAATGAGTGAATAGGGATTAATAGGATAAGTGAAATTGAAGATGACGTATATGTGATTTGAGATAATGCAGCAACACGACATTTTAGCTGAAGGAGATCAACTAGATTTAAGGTAAAAGAGATACAATACATAAAATAAATGAGAACTAGTTGCGCAATATGTTACATACAAAAGATACGTGAGATATGCGAAGGTGAGATAGGTATATAAGATTTTAGATAAAGAGATAAATGAAAAGTACGATAGACGAGATGAATTAGATAAATAAGATAATTAAGATAAGAAGATATGACATAAGCTAGTAATTCATTGAACAGTCCTCCCTATACCAGACATCAAATTGCGTTTTGATCTTTGTCCATTGCGTAAATGAGGAATTAAAGAACAAGTATTGTGTGCGCGGCTTATCTTGAGTCCTGGAGGTTGTTATGACCGGCTACGTCTTCCTTGAGGGAAGATCTTTAATCGACGGCCGCCATTGTTTTTGAGACCATCTTGGATATCAACAAGGCACTCTGCTGCCAAAAACGTACAATCGATTATCTGTGTTCGTTCTGCGTCGAACTCAAGATAGGCCGCGCACACTTTAAACCCCACAATATTATTAAATATCAATATCGTAGGACATTGTACTTTAAAAACGTATGCGAAATAAAGGATTACCGTAAGCCGTACAGTATTTGAGTAATAATTTTATAAAGTTGCGTTTCTAGTGGACGCCCTTTTATCGCCGCAGGTCTTTGAAGCGAAGTCTCGTTTGCATGACGTCACAGTTCATCAGACGCCAAGTGCATGTCCTTAGCGGAAGAAGCTCATCCTGGTTGCTCTGCGGTTGTTTCGATATTTTGGTTGCTACGGTCTACTTAGACTCGCTCAAATGCAAGGATAGCTCCAAACTAAAATCAGTGTTGCTTTTTATGGTAACTTACGCTTATCTTAATATTTATTTTTAGAATTAATAAAGCCTCTGTACGAGGCTGCAGTTTTGAAAGTCGGCGTAACAAATTTTTAAGATTTGAGTTTCGGTATTTCTAATCATTAACGCTCGATACTCAAGCAAGTTACCTCAGTTCCGTAATAGTGCCTTCGTTCAGGGATGCTGTTACTCAACGTGCCAAAAAGATTAGTTTAGGTACTCTACAGAATGGCAAACCAGAACCCGATCATCTGACACAGTGGTTCCGTCAAAATCATAGTGGTCCGGATGAAGCCATATCGTTACAGTTGCCTTGGCTACGACAAGATGGTGGCAGCGCACTATGGGACGAAGAGCGGAAGTCACGTGACTGACGAACTGCGACGTCACAGCTGCGCATAGGCCAGCTGCGCGAAGCCACGTTCGCTGTCTCGCGCTGATGTAATTGAAAACACAGTTATAAAATCTATTCTGACGTAATTATTAACGCATTAACGTACGAAAACCCCCATAAGGGAAAAGGAAACACATAAAGTTTTCGCTATAGAAAGTTGTGACATCAGAGCCAAAATGGCTGCCACCAAGTTTATGGGTTCGAACCTTGATCACTCAAGGTTAACTGACAATCACGGAGGTGTCAGTTAAGATTGAGTGATCAGATTTGGGATGGAAAACTCGACCGGAGCCATTTTGGCTCTGACATCACTACTTTCTATGACGAAAACTTGTTGGGTTCCTTTACCGTTATAGGTTTTTTTTTTCATGATATCGCCTTTTTGGTCGTTTTATAGTTTTGTTTTATTGCAAGTAAGTATTGATTGTGAGCTCCTTATGAAGATAAAGTTGCAAATCGTAGACGATGAGATACTTTAATTATTTTACATAAGTTACAATTACAATATATCATTCCGATTTAATTTTGAGACGGAAACAATAACTTAACCCCGAGGCTGCATTCGTTACACGGCTATGGAGAAAAAATTTATTATTTTGATAACATATGGCGTGTTCGCAACGTTCACAAAAATAGCATTACAAATTATTACAGTCTTTAGATTTAAAACCTCCCCAAATGTCAAGCATTAAAAGGCATTGTAGTCAAATGCGAACTGAATGACCAATTTCTAGC
Organism: Lithobius niger; assembly: GCA_023313725.1. Classification (NCBI taxonomy): domain Eukaryota; kingdom Metazoa; phylum Arthropoda; class Chilopoda; order Lithobiomorpha; family Lithobiidae; genus Lithobius; species Lithobius niger. The sequence continues at coordinate 34,720 of JAHWFP010268735.1, forward strand.
ACATCGGTTGCATAAAATTATTTTCTAAGTAAAACTAGCTAGTAATAAGCAGTAATAAGTAATTAGCATGAAATCAATGATGTTGAGATACCTTTTACGTATTGAAATCCTTTATGCAGAGATCCGAAATAGGATTTTCTGTTGTTTACTCGGTAAACCCCGTCGATCTATGCAATTTTCAAAGCTTTCTGTGCCATTAATTTTCAAAGCTTTCTGTGCCATTAGTATTCAATGCCCGAAAACGCCAGTTTAATGTCTCGGGTAAGAGAAGCAGTAGCTAGCCTTCTCCCGAACACTGATACGTCCTGACTCTCGTCAATTAGGCACCAAGGAAAGCCGACAATTTGAACTTAATGGGCGAAGCACTAGCACGCTTCTAGATTTGTGCTAGAAACTTCGCGTGAATTAGAAACCTTTTTAATCATATTAAGTAGTGATACGCAAATATTAAACCGTATGGTTTAGTTTTCCTTTAAGTTAGAAGAGTTAGAAGATACTGGGCATCTATCAAAAAAGCAGTTCGGATTTCAGAGTGGCCTAAGTACTGAAGATATATTACTGAAGTTTACTGATGTGCTCAATAGCTTCCTGGACGTAAGGAAAATGCCCAGAAGTTCTTTTTCTGGACATACAAAAAGCCTTTGATACGGTACATCATAAAACTCTTCTTAAAAATTTGGATGCAATTGGCATACGAGGTGTATTGCAGTGGTTTAAGAGCTATTTGAATGAAAGAACCCATCTTGTTAGAGTCTCAAGTACTTGTAGCAGCCCCAAAACAATTAGGCATGAAGTTCCCCAGGGCTCAATATTGGGTGCTATTTTATTCCTATTACTATACTTTAATGATTTCTGTAATATTGGTTTACGTTTTATGTTTTATGTATTTATCCTTGCTATTATATAAGTGACTCAGTAGAGACTGTCTTCCTATTATAAAAGTGACTCAGTAGAGACTGTCTTCCTATTATAAAAGTGACTCAGTAGAGACTGTCTTCCTATTATAAAAGTGACTCAGTAGAGACTACCTTGCTGTTATTATTATAAGTCACGTCACTCGGTAGAGACATCCTTGAAAAAAGTAAATTGTGATCTGAGTGTCACTAGGGCGTCGTTATTTCCACTGTCGACATAATGGAGCGGGCTCTGCTTTCTTTGCTTTCTTGGCCAAAAAGGGTCGGCCTTTGAAAGTAGTGATATCATTCAACCAGGGAAAGGCTGCCAAGGATAGCTAGTTACTTAGCTGGAGAGTATCACGAAGACGTCATTGATGCATCCTTCTCTTTATGAATGGTGGACACTCCACCTTTAACTTTTAGTTTTTCTCTATTAATATTTTTATTATTTAAAAATGTATTGGTTTAAAATAATATTACATGCTACAATCGTATTAAAACCCAAAACCTCGAGTCAAATTAAAAAAATGTGCCTTACTTACAGTTACCAGACACGTCTGATAGATAGGCCGCCTCTTTATCATCAACATTTAACAATTGTAACGGTCTCGCTGTCTCGTTGTCGTTTGGATTTTGACTCATGCCTATTGGCCCATTTCATTACCCTTATGGTTACTCAACCCCATGTTCGATTCCGAATTTTTTTTTTGATAAACCTTGTCCACACATCCGTGCGATTGAATGCAAAGTTTCGTTTGGATAGTCCTTGTAGTTTTCGCGTGAAGCGCGGTCTAAGATTACATTGGAGTTTCTTCATAGCGGAACGGAGCGAGGCCGAAGGCAACATCGCAATATGGTGCTCTTAATTGTCATAAAAGCCTCGTATGTTGTTTTCGCTCTTAAGAAGTATGTAAATACTGATGATATGAGTGTTGTGTACCATTTTAAATCATGTAAACAAACGAAAGACTGCATATGCCCCAAAATCAACAGGGCCTCCGAAGTTAAGTACCAAGGCCTAATCTTTGATCAGAATTTTAAAGGTGGCCACAACATATTGATTACCTTGTTAAGAAATTAAGAATGGTCTTGCACATATTTTATCACCTACATAAGATTACTGTACGCAAATCCATGGTTGACATATACTATGCATTAGTGAACAGTGTACAGCATGCATGGTATCTCATGCTGGGGAGGCATGAGTTTCACGAATTTACAACGTCGTCTTCTCAAAATGCAAAAACTGATTGTTAATACGCAACCTTTGCAAAAAATCAGATCGCCCTCATTCCTACTTTTCCGCGAATTAATCTTCTGCCACTGACTCTGAGGTCTTTATATGTTCATAAAATTGTTTACTATTATCTTTTCCCTTTATGGATATTTAATGGTGGTTCCACGGCTGGTTCGATTTGTACTGCTGAGAATGACATGTGTGCCAAATTTCAAGATCGCAGCTCGATTTACAAGAATCTGTTGGTCAAGCCTCGGGGTGTGGAAGGGGGGGGGGCAAAGAGGGGTCGCACTGTGGACCTTGAGGCTATTTCATTGGGAGTTCCATGATTGCTTCGATTTGTGCTGCTAAGAATGACTTGTGTAGAAAATTTCATGCTTTTTAGCTCGATTTACAAGAATTTGTTGGGCAAACCTCAGTGAGGGGGCACAGGAGCGGGGCTGGGGACCCTTGGGGTATATAATCGGGGTTTCCGGGCTGATTCGATGTTTGCTGCTAAGAATGACTTGTGTACAAAATTCTGTATTTTAGAGCTTGATATGCAAGAATTTATTGCCCAAGCCTCTGATGCGGCACACGGGGATTCTGTGGGAAGAGCGCAGGCGACTTAATCACCGGCTACTGGGCTTGAAGGGGGCAGAGCGATGGTACGGTCACTCCATGGGACTCAAGGCAAAATACCCAATAGTCTAGCGAAACGGCCAACATCTACGTCTAAACTGAGGTCCGTGTTCAAATCTAATGGTGACTTTATAAACGGTAATCATGTCATTTCGTAGTTGTAAGCTGTGTCAAAGAAGGCCAAGATGGATAAAAACGGCTTTATTGTCGGTTGGTTAATAAGGGCTCGGCCTCTCTCTCCAGCTTGTAAAAGAAACTCTTCTCTCCTTAAATCACACTAAGTTCAATGGACGTTGAAGTGCATTTTACGGTAAATGTTTAAACACTGTATAAGTCTCAAGGCGCACGTCATCAACAAATTCGTTGGATTGGTTAAAGTCCAAAGCAAAAGGAACTACGCATAGCTACCTCAGGATTGAGCAGGAAATCTGTGCAGTAGCGGCGTTAGGCCCTAGTAATGGCGGCCATAGGGATCGTTACGCCATGTAAAGGTGACGTCTTAGATGAGGAAGAAGGAGAAAGTTTTTAATTGAAAGCGTATGGATATAAGGGGAGAATAATTAGGCTGGAGAGATCGCCGGTACAAGGGGGAGTGCTTTGGTCTTAAGCATACAAGAAAAGAGTTCGCTCAACAAACAAGGATACAATCAAATAGACATCGGCTTTAACAATGGCATGATGTTGTAATATGGTTGCTTCGGCCGAACGCTTGGGATTGTTGTTGTCCCTTTTGTTAACAATACTTTACATACATTGTTGGCGACTTGGCTTAATTAAGTAATTAGGAGTGGTCAAACTAACGCAATAACATGCAAGGGACGTAAGGGGAAGTTACAGAGTGGGAAAGGAAAAGACTGTGACGGAAAGATTCGGGGGGGGGGGGGGGGAATCTGCGTGCCCTTGCAGGTATATAATAGGGGTCCATGGCTGATTCGATTTGGATAGCTATAAGAAAGGTCTGTGTAGCAAATTTTCATCTTTTTGCTCGATTTGCAGAAATTGTTTGGTCAAACCGAAGTGCAAGGGCACAAGGGGGACACTGGAGGCCCTTTGAGGGTATTTCATGGGGGTTCCATGGCTGGTTCGATTTGTACTGCTAAGAATGACTTGTGGAAAATATTTCAAGAGTTTAGCTCGATTTGCAAGAATTTGTTGATCAAGCCTCAAGGAGGGGGCACGGGGGAACGCTGGGGCTCCTTGGCGTGTATCATGCCGCTAAGAATGACTTGCGTACCAAAGTGTATGTAACTTCATCACGTTAATTTCTTAGTCTGTGTTTTCGGTGGTACACTTTTTTTGCGTGTAATTTTCGATTCACTATTCAGTACGGTATACATCTACCCACCCTGCTTGAAACAAAAATTATTTTCACGATATTTTTTTTTGTATTCAAACTGTTATCTAATCTAGCCTTGCAGAGTGTCTCAATAATCATGCATCAAATTAAATCTGTTATTGGTTTAGTTTCATGTTCCCCAACTTAAACAGAGTTTTACTGCACCAGATCCTTTTGTATTCCAGGATTACCTACAGGTTACAATCAGTTTGCTAAACCCGCGTCTGCATATTATCTTATGCAGTAGGTTTGGTAAAATTCGCTGTACAGTTCGCTGCTGCTCCATTTCCTGTGTCTGCAGAATTAAACTGTGTCAGAACAATCAGATATGTCAGAATTGTGCTGATGATCTGGAACATAATATAAATATTACGTGTTGACAGTTAATATGATGATATTTACTTGAGGTAAATTGTTTAAAAGGTAAAAAACAATTAATTTGTATTTAAACTCACCATTGTAAATGTGGTCATATTTACTCGAAATAGGTTTCCAACAGCCGTGATTTCGATAGGATTTATAACGAATTTAGTTGACAATATCATAATTGTCTGTAAAGTAAAAGATTGAAATACATACAAGGATATAATTTTTTATGCTCAACATGTGTCGTCACAACAGTGAAGTTACGACAATGTGTGATTTGGAGTATACATATAACACTAAAGAAACGCCCACTGACATTGGGCACCGATGTAATGCTTATGCCTACACGTTTTACGAAAGTGCATTTTCTAAATATCCTGACACAGAGAAACTACACAATCTTTAAAAAAGGGTTTAGTTCTTGACTGGTGCAAGGAGTTAAAGAAACATAATAGCACAACTGCGAAAATTGTACACTAAAAATATCTTAGATTCGGTAAACCTTACTATCGATATACGTCAATGAGTAAAAGGAACACAATACAGCAACAGCAAAAATCATGTACTAAAAATGTCTGATTGAGTAATTCCTTATTTCGACCCTATATCAATGAAATATAGGGCCATAATAATGGTCTAGCGAATCTTGCTGTTTTTACTGTGTGATTTTTGCTGTTGTGGTTTTCTGTTTCATTTAACTCATGTATGATTTACAGCAACTTGGGTATATTGATTTAACTGATATGTATAGTTCGTAAGCACCAATCGAATGTGTGAACGCAGTTGAAAGGGTCCCGACTGAAATTAGCCCACCACCAAAACCAGATTTGAGTGAAAACCATAAGAATGCTAGATAAAATCAAAATATCAATTTTGCAGTTATCTTCAGACATTGTTAAGGCTTAAATGATATGTTATGTTTAAGCAGTTGAGTGCTGAAACTATTGTAATGTACAAGTATTTAGGTTTAATTACATCAGCTTGTTATGGATCCACGTTAACCCCAATTTCCTAATTAACACGACCTAAGATAACCCTTGCTGTTTACATTCGAATTTCATTTTTCAAATTATGTAATGCGTTCAAATATGATCAGTATCCCTTTGGTTGGCAAATAACAAAATATTACGATGAGTGTCTTGCTGGGATAATTTTTTTTCACCCAAGTCTTCTTCGACAACCAAACAAAACAAATACTAAAAAAATAATACAATAATATAATATAATGTAATATAATAGAATATGTTTTTTATTTTTTTTTATTTTTTTTCAATTGATTTCTTTGAGCCTAAGTTATCCAAAGCAACTTAATGTTTGTATGGCTGAACCGGCTCAATTTTGAACATTACCAGACTTTTATAGAAGAAGAAATTTATGGTAAAGGGAGGTGCCAACCCGGGGATTCGATCCGGGAAACCTCCGATCATCGTAGGGGCCGAAAGATTATCCAGAATTGGCCAGAATAGTTCCCATAACTGCTGAAGGAGCATAGTAGACTCCTCGCTTCCCTGGCCGGCAGTCCTGGCGAGGACTTTGCCAAGATCCCCTTTCCAGGGGTTCGACCAGATCCGTAAACCTCCAGCAACCAGGCTGAGCTCTCTCACAACTCAGCCACGATAACCAAATATAATGTAATATAACAATGTGAGTGTATTCCATAGTAGCTACTACCTGGTATGATTTCGTTGAGAGGTTTTTTCCTGGAATATCAGGTAAAGTTCCCAAACAAAGCTTGGCCTGATAAAAAACAATATGAAAAATTCAAACTAAATTAGTTTATTGAACAGGTTAAAGAAAACCTAATTGAGTTGAACTAGAATGTAACATTGTTCATTGTTAGATGTGACCTACGATTTATCATTGCATATTTTCTTTACTGGGGAATTTATCACCGCTATTTCATAGATAATGAGGATCATGAAACTGTAACACAGTACGCATGAAATTAACAAAGTTACCCAAGTAACAATCAATGGTCTATTTTTATTCTATAGTGTCCGCGGCCCATCTTGAGTTCGCCCCAGAATGAACACAAATAATCGATTGTATACGTGTTTTTTTGCGCAGAGTGCCTTGTTGATATCCAAAGTAGTTATAAAAATACAATGGCGGCCGTCGGTTAAAGCCGCCCCCTCCAGGAAGACGTAGCTGATCACAAAATAAGTGCAGGACTCAAGCTACGCCGCGCACACTATACATATTGATTACTCGTCATACAAACATTGCATGACGTTAAAACTATTTTATTTTTACACTACAAGTTGATTACTTCACGTTGTATAACCGTTGTGTACAGGTTGAAAAAGTATTTTATCTTTAATTTACACATTGATTGCTGCACATCGTATTATACATTTCCACTTTGCATTGTGCTGATATAACACTTGGACACTGGAATAAATGACAAATATTAATGTTTAGGGTAGTGCGATTCATACAAGCAATTACACATAACAAATGTTTGGATGCCTGATGCCGAAATTCGTGTTTTTGTTAATTGCACAAGAAATAAATTTGTTTACGTTCACTAATAACAGTGCATGTGTCATCAACATGACTGTTGCCAAGACAAATGTTGTACTTTGACAATAAGGTACGTACGAAAGAAAGCCGTATCGGTCACGTTGCCACGTCGACATTTACTACATATAGATAATTAGTTATGATCGAGAAACCGTACTAAATCACTGGAGCTACTACGCCTTTTTTTTTATTGCTTACCATGGAATATCGTGATTATGGCATGCTGCTCTTCAAAGCAGTTTTCCTGTTGACTTTAACAATGCAGAATCAGGTAAGCTTATTGCCCGGTTTTTGCCTCTCAAGTCCTCTTTTAACAATGTAACAATGCAGGAGTGCAACAATGAAACAAGAAGGCACAGTGCAATACGTCCGCCATTGCACTGCTGAGAGCCGATCTCCTGCACTAAAATGGCGGATTGACTCTCAGCAATAAAATGGCGGATTCATTCTTGATTATTATAGACTGGCAACACATAAATTAAAAAAAACCATGAAGACAGAATTTTTTATTTAAGTGGCAGTAACCACAGCAAATTATCGAATTCGTGAATTAAAGACTGGCACTTGGAATGGCACAAACTAAAACGAAAAATACTAAAAAATATTAAGCAAGTATTTTTTTATGTAGGCCTAAATGTCATGAACCACAGTAAACTGACGAGTGCATTATGCGTTAACTGTTCGTTGTTACAATCATCGTCTTTGTTAGCAGCAATTTCTGCTGCTTCACCAGATATAAGTCATTATTGCGCGCATTGTCTTCGTCATGGTCACTCTACAAGTCAAAAAGGTCCGCAAACTCCTTAACTTGTTTTGTCATAACAAAAACGGAACAAGAAATGTGGCTCTGCCTGCGATAATCACCGAGCGCGAGCACACACAATCACCAAGCGCGAATGAATGAATGAATGAATAGTTTATTCAGGGACTGGGCCCGAAGCCATGCACCCTAGCACCCGAGCGCGACCGAACGCAGCGAACAATACTCGCCGGACTGGTCTCACTGAGCGGCAAAAACTGGGTAATAAAATAGGATATTACCCGCTTACCTCATGCTGAGATCCAAACAATGTCTCGACGCTGCGTGTCTCGACATTCTTAGCTCTCAGCACTCGGAAAACGGATAATATCCTATACTTAAATATGAATCGTTATGCATTTGAGTGTGAGTGGGTGCATGTCAAATGCCGTGCGTCCGGCTTCTTTCTGTGTACAATGTTATTAGTCAAGAAATATACTGCGTGTGCTCTCGTTGTTGTTGGAGTGAGGTCTACGTTAGCAACTGGCACGTCACATCTTTAATTTGCACGGATTCCATATCTGTAGAATGCGTTTCAATAAGCTTGAAATGCTTCGGTAATGGCTGGTTGAGTAGACGCGTTCTCAATGTTTACTCAATGCAAAAAGCTGTTGCATCCAGTCCTCTATATACTATACAGATGTTAAAAAATGATGTGATATTTACGTTGATATTTACGTGTGCTCTCGTTGTTTTTGGAGTGTGGTCTAGGTTAGCAACTGGTACGTCATATCTTTAATATGCACGTTTTCCAGATCTGTTAAATGCGATTCAATCAGCGTGAAATGTCCACAGTAACGTCTGGTTGAGTACACGCATTCTCAATGTTTACTCAATGCAAAAAGCTGTTGCATCTAGTCCTCTGTATACTATACATATCTTTACGTCACATCTTTAATTTGCACGTATTCCAGATCTGTTAAATGCGATTCAATCAGCATGAAATGTCCACGGTAACGCCTGGTTGAGTATACGCGTTCTCAGTGTTTACTCAATGCAAAAAGCTGTTACATCTAGTCCTCTGTGTACTATAGAGATGTTTAAAAAATGATGTGATATTTACGTTGAAATTTTCGTTGTGCTTACATTGAAACGTTCAGCATTGATATTTGGTGTGAATATATATTATATATTAGAGGTGAAAGTTACGTCTTAATGCTGAACATTTTGGTAGAACAAACGTGTTATTTTGGTCAATAGACGTTAAAATTTGGACGAGTGTACATGATCTGAAAATACTGTTGCATCAAGTCCTATAGTAGAAGTGAAAATAACGTGATGTTAACCTTAACTTTTTTGGTTTAATAAAAGTGTTTGTTTAAACTGGGTCAAGTTGCTAATATGGCAAACTAAGGTTGTGCATGCAAATATACTAGTTTGATTGAGATTTAGGCTACAGGAGCGTCTCAATTCCCACAAATCTAATTTTAAATTGCATATTGAATCCAGTTCACTTGTTCAACACTGTTTTAAAACAGGAATCTCCCCCCAAAAAGCTCTCAACAGGGCATGCAACAGCCCTGGATAGGACTGAAATACTTTTCAACGAAAAAAAACACCAGGGCAAGAAATGAATCACTTATTATCCTTACTCATGTACCTCCTGTTTACAATCATTTAATTCCAGAAAGCAAATCTCTAAAAGAATATTTTCCAGTCATCAACAACCTACATATTAACAAATTCAACAAGTTTAAGAAAAAGCCATCTAACTAAGCCACCCTATTTAATTTGGACCAGGCCAAATTATTCTGAACCACATGACATCACTGCCTCCTGTTACCACTCTACTTCCGGGCGCCCATCCAGTAACATGGTGTATCATTTGGTATGTTATATATTTTTAAAATTTTTTAAAGTTTTAGGCCTTGACCATGCCTGAATGGTTTGTTTTTATAGACTTGGTGACTCGGCAGATACTGCCATGAATTTTTTTAATATTTAATGTGTTTATTTTTACCTGAAGACGGGAGGTTGCCCAAATATAAACGTAGTGTAGTTATATTTGTGCACGATACTGGCTGTTACTCTATCTTATATGCAAATACTAGTCACGTGTAGCCGTATTCAGATTAAATACTAACAAAACCCCTCAATAAAATTTGAGTTGCGAATACATCAGTTCGAAATCATTCTGAATTAGTAAATGACAGCAAGTCCACTCCTGCTTACATTGTAAAATATTGTCCTCTGAATCGTATGGGCATTTTGGTCATTATAATATTGAAAACGGCGTGAATGGACAATAGCCCACAACTTGACGTACTGCTGGTCACTTACCTTAGATGAGAATTTATATCTTGCAATACTAGATTGGCTGTAAAAATACTACTGACAAATGTAATATTTAAAATTTTGAGTTACACCCATAAACGATTGAGACTCTCATCTTTGACTCAGGAGGGTTTAAGTGACATTTTTAAAGCTACTTTATATCGGACTAGTAAGGGAAATAATGACGTGGAAGTTGAACCTGTAGAATGTTGGGTTAGGAAGGAATTTCATTTGATTTTTATTGCTGGCGAAATAAAAAATTTTACCAGCACAAACCAGGTTCTGTCATGTTTGCGTTTTCCTGAATCTTGTTATAGCCATGGCCCATTACAGCTTTTGTCGTGAAAAAATGGGTGTATTGTAAAAACTGAACACAATCTCGTGTTTGAAAAACTTAAATCCTCAATTGCCAAAATACTAGAGCCCATGACGATTAGTCAAAGAACATGAATTTAAAAAAAGCAACCAATCTGGCCTGTACATTTTACTGAGAAATTTCGTCCTCTACTGATGAAATTTACGTGAAATTTGATATTTACCTGTGTTGTAATGTTTTCAGCTGCAGCAGATATGACAAACATGCGGGTCAACAGCACTACTACTACCCACATTGTGCAAATAGGGTATAAACCACCTTCTTTTATGGTTAGAAAAAAATACGAACGCAAACATAATTCGAACGCTAGTCTTGGAATTATAGCAGTAATGGGAAACGAAAATGTTTCTTGTATAGAGTGCGCAACTTTACACAGTTGTTCGTATTGGACTGTCATGTGCTGAAGGTTTTCATCAGAAATAGTTCTTTGAAATAATAGAAATTCCTTCAGCTGAAGATTAAAAGATGAAAAGCACACAGCACACAAGTCAGCAGTAACTGAAAAAAACACCACTACAAACAAATCATAAGTACATTGCACAAATTCGTAAACAATGTCCACAGCTGTCGAAGCAGTGAGATCATCGTTTTTGATCATGCGAGCGACCCAGAAAGAAATTTGCATAATGCAAAGAACAAACTGTAGAATGACGTGTTTCAAATAGAAATTAAAGTATTTAATTCGTCCGACGAGAAATTTATCTGATCTCTGAAAGGATTTCATCGTGTTGTGAAACCTCGCATCGTTATCAAACACATAAAATATGATGATCATACTTGTGAAGCCAATTGGTATTAAAGAACCTGCATTTACAACGAGCTTGGTAACGGTGCCATATCCTTCTGCCATTGACCATTGTCCCACGACCCGTCTTGTGAAAAGTAAAATAATAGCGATGTTGGCAAGTATCTTGTAAAGAAAACTAAATAGAGTTTTGTGAGTAGACCGATGGTGTTCGCTGTTGCACTGGTCGTAAAGGCTGAAATTCCAAACAATGAGGCCCATCAATTGTCCTAACAGAATCACAGGACGACATAGTTTGCAACTAACTGATTGCTCTTCCTGGATTTTCTTAAGGGAAACGTTCGTAAGATGGTATGGTGTGATTCTTCGATGCATTATCTCCTGGCAAAAAAAAAACATAAATAAAAAAAATTAAACTAAATGGTCAGCAGTGTAGATTATTTCTTCGAATACATAGAATAAAAGAAACAGTTGTAGCGAAACAATTGATTTTTAGATTACAGAAATAGGTATCCTAATTATCCTTACTTTTTAAAACAAATTTTTTTACTGTAATATGGCGATTTACAGACTACAAAGTCATTAGATTAAAGAAAAAAATTGTGGCAACAGCACTGACAATAACCCCTTTAAATGATTTGAGATGGGGTTAATTCCTTCCTAGCGAGCAGCTAGGAAGAAATGAACCCCATCTCTCAGTGCTCTCGATGC
>JAHWFP010268735.1:79792-91267 GCA_023313725.1 Lithobius niger
CCCTAGATCACATAGCTGTTCGGCTTTTTTTCTTCTTTCCTTTTATATGTTTTAACCCACGTTGATTTATTTTTGAAAAGTTTAATACGTATTCAAGGTATTGTCGCCCATTTTAATTTGACCTGTCAAAGTTTGTTGTCTTTGTGTTAAAGTTCTGTCCTAATTTTTGCCACGCAACGCACAAACATGCACATCGAAAAGTACAAACACGGAATACGATAAGGCATTTTGATCATCAGTAGCCTACCAAGAATTTTAGTTTCCCGCAACACGCTCAACTATTTAAAAAAAAAAATAAGGGTTCAAAGGGTTTAACGAGCGTTAACCACTCCTGGTCATCTGCCCAAAGCCCTAAGGCCCTAAGGCAACTATTTTCGAATCTTTACCAATAATGTAAAACAATGGCCCGTTATTTCAAGAACGTAACAATACCACGTTCTTTCAAAGCATAGAACGTCTGCCAACAATAGCCGACAATGGGAACTAGCTCTTCGCCGTAATGGGCATTAAGTCGGATAATAACCGAAAACCTTGTGCATTCCTAAACAATGGCCCTCGGGACGCTGCGCGCCCTCGGGCATTGTTTAGGAATGCCCGCGGTTTTCGGTCATTATCCTTTACAGAGTGACCATGATGAAGACAATGCGCGCAATAATGACCTATATCTGGTGAGGCAGCAGAAATTGCTGCTAACAAAGACGATGATTGTAACAACGAACAATTAACGCATAATGCACTCGTCAGTTTACTGTGGTTCATGACATTTAGGCCTACATAAAAAAATACTTGCTTAATATTTTTTAGTATTTTTCGTTTTAGTTTGTGCCATTCCAAATGCCAGTCTATAATTCATGAAATCGTTTTTTTTTTAAATTTATATGTTGCCAGTTATGATGATAATCATGAATGCATCCGCCATTTTAGTGCTGAGAGTCAATCCGCCATTTTAGTGCTGAGAGACAATCCGCCATTATAGTGCTGAGAGTCAAACCGCCATTTTAGTGCAGAGAGTCAATCCGCCATTTTAGTGCTGAGAGTCAATCCGCCATTTTAGTGCTGAGAGTCAATCCGCCATTTTAGTGCTGAGAGGTAACCCGCCATTTTAGTGCAGGAGATCAGCTCTCAGCACTGCAATGGCGGAAATATTGCACAGTGCGTTCTTGTTTCATTGTTGCGCTCCTGCATTGTTACATTGTTAAAAGAGGACTTGAGAGGCAAAAACCGGGCTATAAGCTTACCCGATTCTGCATTGTGAAAGTCGACAGGAAAACTGCTTTGAAGAGCAGCATGCAATGATCTCGATATTCCATGGTAAGCAATAAAAAAAAGGCGTAGTAGCTACAGTGATTTAGTACGGTTTCTCGATCATAACTAATTATTTATAGGAAGTAAATGTCGACGTGGCAACGTGACCGATATGGCTTTCTTTCGTACGTACCTTATTGTCAAAGTGCAACATTTGTCTTGGCAACAGTCATGTTGATGACACATGCACTGTTATTAGTGAACGTAAACAAATTTATTTCTTGTGCAATTAACAAAAACACGAATTTCGGCATCAGGCATCCAAACATTTGTTATGTGTAATTGCTTGTATGAATCGCACTACCCCAAACATTAATATTTGTCATTTATTCCAGTGTCCAAGTGTTATATCAGCACAATGCAAAGTGGAAATGTATAATACGATGTGTAGCAATCAATGTGTAAATTAAAGATAAAATACTTTTTCAACCTGTACACAACGGTTATACAACGTGAAGTAATCAACATGTAGTGTAAAAATAAAATAGTTTTAACGTCATGCAATGTTTGTATGACAAGTAATCAATATGTATAGTGTGCGCGGCGTAGCTTGAGTCCTGCACTTATTTTGTGATCGGCTACGTCTTCCTGGAGGGGGCGGCTTTAACCGACGGCCGCCATTGTTTTTTTTATAACTACTTTGGATATCAACAAGGCACTCTGCGCAAAAAAAAACACGTATACAATCGATTATTTGTGTTCATTCTGGGGCGAACTCAAGATGGGCCGCGGACACTATAGATTAAAAATAGACCATTGATTGTTACTTGGGTAACTTTGTTAATTTCATGCGTACTGTGTTACAGTTTCATGATCCTCATTATCTATGAAATAGCGTTGATAAATTCCCCAGTAAAGAAAATATGCAATGATAAATCATAGACCCCTTCTAACAATGAACAATATTAAATTCTAGTTCAACTCATTTAGGTTTTCTTTAACCTGTTCAATAAACTAATTTAGTGTGAATTGTTCATATTGTTTTTTATCAGGCCAAGCTTTGTTTGGGAACTTTACCTGATATTCCAGGAAAAAACCTCTCAACGAAATCATACCAGGTAGTAGCTACTATGGAATACACTCACATTGTTATATTACATTATATTTGGTTATTGTGGCTGAGTTGTGAGAGAGCTCAACCTGGTTGCTGGAGGTTTGCGGATCTAGTCGAACCCCTGGAAAGGGGACCTTGGCAAAGTCCCCGCCAGGACTGCCGGCCAGGGTAGCGTGAGAGGCTACCATGCTCCTTCAGCGGCCATAGGAACTATTCTGGCTAATTCTGGATAATCTTTCGGCCCCTACGATGATCGGAGGTTTTCCGGATTGAATCCCCGGGTTGACACCTCCCTTTACCTGATATTTCTTCTTCTCTATAAGTCTGGTAATGTTCAAAATTGAGCCGATTCAACCATACAAACATTAAGTTGCTTCGGCTAACTTAAGGCTCAAAGAAATCAATTAAAAAAAAATATAAAAAAATATAAAAAATATTATATTATATTACATTATATATATTATTGTATTATTTTTTTAGTATTTGTTTTGTTTGGTTGTCGAAGAAGACTTGGGTGAAAAAAATTATCCCAGCAAGACACTCATCGTAATATTTTGTTATTTGCCACCCAAAGGGATACTGATCATATTTGAACGCATTACATAATTTGAAAAATGAAATTCGAATGTAAACAGCAAGGGTTATCTTAGGTCGTGTTAATTAGGAAATTGGGGTTAACGTGGGTCCATAACAAGCTGATGTAATTAAACCTAAATACTTGTACATTACAATAGTTTCAGCACTCAACTGCTTAAACATAACATATCATTTGAGCCTTAACAATGCCTGAAGATAACTGCAAAATTGATATTTTGATTTTATATAGCAGTCTTATGGTTTTCACTCAAATCTGGCTTTGGTGGTGGGCTAATTTTAGTCGGTACCCTTTCAACTGCGTGCACACATTCGATTGGGGCTTACAAACTGTACATATCAGTTAAATCAACATACCGAAGTTGCTGTAAATCATACATGAGTTAAATGAAACAGAAAACCACAACAGCAAAAATCACACAGTAAAAACAGCAAGATTCGCTAGACCATTATTATGGCCCTATATTTCATTGATATAGGGTCGAAATAAAAATTTACTCAATCAGACATTTTTAGTACATGATTTTTGTTGTTGCTGTATTGTGTACCTTTTACTCATTGGCGTATATCGATAGTAAAGGTTTACCGAATCTGAGATATTTTTAGTGTACAATTTTCGCAATTGTGCTATTGTGTTTCTTTAACTCCTTGCACCAGTCAAGAACTACACCCTTTTTTAAAGATTGTGTAGTTTCTCTGTGTCAGGATATTTAGAAAATGCACTTTCGTAAAACGTGTAGGCATAAGCATTACACCGGTGCCCAATGTCAGTGGGCGTTTCTTTAGTGTTATATGTATACTCCAAATCACACATTGTTGCAACTTCACCATTGTGACGACACATGTTGAGCATAAAAAATTATATCCTTGTATGTATTTCAAAAACTTTTAAAAGTATCATCTTTTACTTTACAGACAATTATGATATTGTCCACTAAATTCGTTATAAATCCTATCGAAATCACGGCTGTTGGAAACCTATTTCGAGTAAATATGACCACATTTACAATGGTGAGTTTAAATACAAATTAATTGTTTTTTACCTTTTAAACAATTTACCTCAAGTAAATATCATCATATTAACTGTCAACATGTACTGTTTATATTATGTTCCAGATCATCAGCACAATTCTGACATATCTGATTGTTCTGACACAGTTTAATTCTGCAGACACAGGAAATGAAGCAGCAGCGAACTGTACAGCGAATTTTACCAAACCTACTGCATAAGATAATAATTATGCAGACGCGGGTTTAGCAAACTGATTGTAACCTGTAGGTAATCCTGGAATACAAAAGGATCTGGGGTGCAGTAAAACTCAGTTTAAGATGGGGAACATGAAACTAAAGCAATAACTGATTTAATTTGATGCATGATTATTGAGACACTCTACAAGGCTCGATTAGATAACAGTTTGAATACAAAAAAAAATATCGTGAAAATAATTTTTGTTTCAAGCAGGGCGGGTAGACATATAGCATACTGAATAGTACATCAAAAACTGCACGCAAAAAAAACTGTTAGCACCGAAAATATAGACTAATAGACTAAGATATTAACGTGATAGAAAGTTACGTACACTTTGGTACACAAGTCATTCTTAGCAGCATGATACACCCCAAGGAACCCCAGCGTTCCCCCGTGCCGCCTCTTTGAGGCTTGATCAATAAATTCTTGCAAATCGAGCTAAAATCTTGAAATTTTTTCCACAAGTCATTCTTAGCAGTACAAATCGAATCAGCCATGGAACCCCCCATGAAATACCCTCAAAGGGCCTCCAGTGTCCCCCTTGTGCCCTTGCACTTCGGTTTGACCAAAAAAATTTTGCAAATCGAGCAAAAAGATGAAAATTTGCTAAACAGACCTTTCTTAGCTATCCAAATCGAATCAGCCATGGACCCCTACTATATACCCGCAAGGGCACTCAGATCCCCCCCCCCCCGGATCTATGGGGAACTCTCCGGCACAGGCCTTTGCTTTCCCACGCGGGAACTTCCCCTTACGTCCCTTGCACGTTATTGCATTAGTTTGACCACTCCTAATTACTTAATTAAGCCAAGTCGCCAACAATGTATGTAAAGTATTGTTAACAAAAGGGACAACAACAATCCCAAGCGTTCGGCCGCAGCAACCATATTACAACATCATGCCATTGTTAAAGCCAATGTATACTTGATTGTATCCTTGTTTGTTGAGCGAACTCTTTTCTTGTATGCTAAAGACCAAAGCACTCCCCCTTGTACCGGCGATCTCTCCAGCCTAATTATTCTCCCCTTATATCCATACGCTTTCAATTAAAAACCTTCTTCCTTCTTCCTCATCTAAGACGTCACCTTTACATGGCGTAACGATCCCTATGGCCGCCATTGCTAGGGCCTAACGCCGCTACTGCACAGATTTCCTGCTCAATCCAGAGGTAGCTATGCGTAGTTCCTTTTTGCTTTGGACTTTAACCATTCCAACGAATTTGTTGATGACGTGCGCCTTGAGACTTTTGCAGTGTTTAAACGTTTACTGTAAAATGCACTTCAACGTAAATTGAACTTAGTGTGATTTAAGGAGAGAAGAGTTTGTTTTACAAGCTGGAGAGAGAGGCCGAGCCCTTATTAACCAACCGACAATAAAGCCGTTTTAATGCATCTTGACATTCTTTGACACAGCTTATAACTACGAAATGACATGATAACCGTTTATAAAGTCACCATTAGATCTGAACACGGACCTCAGTTTAGACGTAGATGTCGGCCGTTTCGCTAGACTATTGGGTATTTTGCCTAGAGTCCCATGGAGTGACCGTACCATCGCTCTGTCCGCTTCAAGCCCGTAGCCGGTGATTCAATTGCCTGCGCTCTTGCGCTCTTCCCACAGAATCCCCTTGTGCCGCATCAGAGGCTAGGGCAATAAATTCTTGCATATCAAGCTCTAAAATACAGAATTTTGTACACAAGTCATTCTTAGCAGCATACATCGAATCAGCCCTGAAACCCGGATGATATATCCCAAGGGGTCCCCAGCCCCGCTCCTGTGCCCCCTCACTGAGGTTTGCCCAACAAATTCTTGTAAATCGAGCTAAAAAGCATGAAATTTTGTACACAAGTCATCTTAGCAGCACAGATCGAACCAATCATGGAACTCCCCATGAAATACCCTTAAGGTCCCCAGTGCGACCCCTCTTTGCCCTCCCCCCTTCCACACCCCGAGGCTTGACCAACAGATTCTTGTAAATCGAGCTGCGATCTTGAAATTTGGTACACATGTCATTCTTAGCAGTACAAATCGAACCAGCTGTGGAACCTCCATTAAATATCCATAAAGGGTTATGCTAATAGTAAACAATTTTGTGAATATATAAAGACCCCAGTAGAAGAACATTTAAATCGCGGAAAAGTGGCAATGGGGGCGATCTGATTTTTTCCAAAGCTAGAGTTTTAACAATCAATTTTTGCATTTTGAGAAGAGGTTGTAAATTCGTGAAACTCATGCCTCCCCAGCATGAGATGCCATGCTGCTGTACACTGTTCACTAAGGCATAGTATATGTCAACCATGGTTTTGCTTACAGTAATCTTATGTAGGTAATAAAATATGTGCAAGACCATTCTTATTTTCTTAACAAGGTATTCAATATGTTGCGGCCACCTTCAAAATACTGATCAAAGATTGGCCCTGCTGATTTTGGGTATCTGCAGTCTTTCGTTTGTTCACATGATTTAAAATGGTACACAACGCTCATATCATCAGTATTTACATTTTTTTTTAAGAGCAAAAACAACATACGAGGCTTTTATGACAATTAAGACCACCATATTGCGATGTTGTCTTCGGCCTCGCTCCCCTCTGCTATGATCACACTCCAATGTAATCTTAGACCGCGCATCACGCAAAAACTACAAGGACTATCCAAACGAAACTTTGCATGCAGTAGCACGGATGTGTGGACAAGGTTTATCAAAAAAAAAAATCCGGAATCGAACATGGGGTTGAGTAACCATAAGGGTGATAAAATGGGCCAATAGGCAAGAGTCAAAATCCAAACAACAACGAGACAGCGAGACCGTTACAATTGTTAAATGTTGATGATAAACAGGCGGCCTCACTATCAGACATGTGGTTGGTAAGTGTAAGCAAGGACAATTTTTTTTATTGTACTGGGGGTTTTGTTTTTTAATACGATTGTAGCGTATGATATTATTTTAAACCAATACTATTTTAAACAATAAAAATATTAGTAAAGAAAAACTAAAAGTTAAAGGGTGAGTGTCCAACATTCATAGAGAGAAAGATGCATCAATGACGTTTTCATGATATTCTCCAGCTAAGTAGCAGCCTTTCCCTGGTTGAATGATATCACTACTTTCAAAGGCCGACCATTTTTGGCCAAACAGCAAAGAAAACAGAACCTGCTCCATTATGTCGACAGTGGAAATAACGACGGCCCTAGTGATATTCAGATCACAATTTAGTTTTTGCAAGATATCTCTACCGAGTCACTTACATAATAGCAAGGCAGTCTCTACTGAGGCACTTATATAATAGCAAGGCAGTATCTTCAGCAAACATAAAAAGTAAACCAATATTACAGAAATCATTAAAGCATAGTCATAGGAATAAAATAGCACCCAATATTGAGCCCTGGGGAACTCCATGTCTAATTGTTTTGGAGCTGTTACAAGTACTTGAGACTCTAACAGGATGGGCTCTTTCATTCAAATAGCTCTTAAACCACTGAAGCGATACACCTCGTATGCCAATTATTGCATCCAAATTTTTAAGAAGAGTTTTATGATATACCGTATGAAAGTGTATGTCCAGAAAAAGAGCTTCTGGGCATTTTCCTTACGTCCAGGAAGCTATTGAGCACATCAGTAAACTTCAGTAATATATCTTCAGTACTGAGGCCACCCTGAAATCCAAACTGCTTTTTGGATAGATGCCCAGTATCTTCTAACTCTTCTAACTTAAAGGAAAACTGAACCATACGGTTTAAAATTTGCGGATCACTACTTAACATGATTAAAAAAGTTTCTAATTCACGCGAAGTTTCTAGCACGAATTTAGAAGCGCGCTAGTGCTTCGCCCATCAAGTTCAAATTGTTGGCTCTCCATGGTGCCTAATTAACGAGAGTCAGGACATATCAGTGTTCGGGAGAAGGGTAGCTACTGCTTCTTTTCCCCGAGACATTAAACTGGCGTTTTCTGGCATTGAATACTATACATTAATACCACAGAAAGCTTTGAAAATTGTGTAGATTAACAGGGTTTACCGAGTAAACAACAGAAATCCTGTTTCGGATCTGTGCATAAAGGATTTCAATACGTAAAAGGTATCTCAACATTCTTAATTTCATGCTAATTACTTATTACTACTTATTACTAGCTAATTTTACTCAGAAAAAATAATTTTATGCGACTGATATGCTGGAAATTGGTCATTCAGTACACGTTTGACTCCAATGCCTTTTAATGTTTGACATAATTATGGGGAGGTTTTAACTCAAAAGACTGTAATAATTTGTAATGCTACTTTTCTGAACGTTGCGAACATGCCATATGTTATCAAAATAATAATTTTCCTCCATAGCCGTGTAACAATGCAGCCTCGATTAATTTATTGTTTCCGTCTCAAAATTAAATTGAAATGATATATTGTAATTGTAACTTATCTAAAATAATTAAAGTAACTCATCGTCTACGATTTGTAACTTTATTTTCATAAGGATCTCACAATCAATGCTTACTTGCACTAAAACAAAACTATAAAACGACCAATGAGGTGATATCACGCAAAAACATTATAAGGTGATATCATGCAAAAACCCATCAAGTTTTCGTCATAGAAAGTAGTGATATAAAAGCCAGAATGGATCCCGCCGAGTTTTCCGTCCCAAATCCGATCAATCAATCTTAACTGACACCTCAGTGATTGTCAGTTAACCTTGAGTGATCAAGGTTGGGACCATAAACTTGGTAGCCCCCCTTGGGGGGGGGGGGGGCAATTGAGGCTTAATGGCGCGCCGACAACGTGGTCATTAGCGCCAACCTCAGTCACAGTGCAGTGGTCCGGGTTTCCACTGCACCACACATTACAGAGATGTTATTCAAACCCCAAATCTAAATCTTGTCATACATCTGTACCTCCTGCAAAAATTGAAAAACACCGGACAGGAGTACAGACTTATCGCCCAACTGACGCGCAATGTCATGCGGAAGATGGAAACGATGACGAACACCATAAGATGGCGACAATCAACAAGGAAGTGCCGGACCGTAAGTGGCCGTCGACACCAATAACATTCAGGAGGGTCAACCCCCCGCAAAAGGAAACAGTGACTAAGTCGGGTGTGACCAATGCGCAAACGGGCCAACACAACCTCCTCACGGCGACTGCGGCGACACGCCGAGTGCCATTCCTCAACAGTGCCTTTAATAGCTCGTATTTTATTGCCGTCCTGTCCATCCCACGAGGCTTGCCAAAAAGCGTGTAACCTCAGACGCAGAGTTGGAAAGGCGTCCGAGGGAACAAGGCTCAGATCCCTTCCGAGAGGGCCAGAAAGGGCCCCTTTCGCTGCAGAATCCGCTTGCACATTTCCACCTATCCCAACATGGCCCGGGATTCAGCAGAAAAGCACGGTTTTCTGCTGGCAAGGCAAGCGGGAAAGCAAAGCTTGGACACGTCGTGTCAAGGGGTTCCGAGGATTGTAATTCGCCAAGGACTCCAGGGCACTCATGGAATCGCTAAAGATAATGAAATGCGTGCCCTGAAGGCCAAGGATCCATTCCACCGCCAAACCGAGAGCCAAAAGCTCTGCAGAAAACACAGCCATTTTGGCTCTGATGTCACTACTTTCTATGGCGAATACTTTATGGGTCCCTTTTCCCTTATGGGTTTTTTTTTGCATGCTAATAATTACGCCAGAATAGATTTTATAACTGTGGTTTCAATTACATCAGCCCGAGACAGCGAAAGTGACTTCGCAGTTCGTCAATCACGTGACTTCTACTCTTCGTCCCATAGTGCGCTAAGCGACTGCTCAAAGGCAATCAGATTCGTTACCATCTTGTCGTAGCCAAGACAACCGTACCGTTCAAGCGAAACCGTAACGATATGGCGGCATCTGGACCACTGAGACTTCGGCCAGGGCCGTAGGAAGCCAATTAAAAGTAGTACGGCTTAACGAAATCAGCGGTCATTGGGAGCACTGTTAAGTTTCTACAACAGGGACCCGGAGGGGGGGGCGGGATTGAGGCTTAATGGCGCGTCGATAACTTGGTCATTAGCGCCAACCTCAGGGAACCGGGCAGAACCGCGGAAGTTGAAGCAATTTCTGGAACTGTAGAGTCTTATCTGGGTCTGGATGCCATGTTTTAGATTTTCCTTTTTTAGTTAAAATGTGGGCCACAGCAGGACCGGATTACGATTTTATGGTGGGAGGGGGGGGGGTGTGTAGCTGGGGCAGAGAATTTTTGAGGTTTTGCTTTTTGCAGTTCGCTCCACCGACTGGGGTGAATTTTCTGATCGACAGTGACTTTTTAGTTGCCCCCCCCCCGGCTCCAACTCGGCCACGAAGTTACTTTGTGCTATTAAATTTAAGATATTGAACGGAGGAGGACAAATGTTCCTGTTTATATAAGGTGTTAGTGTATCCAAATTACGTGAGGTCGTTGGGAAGGCTTGTGTTTAAGTCCCAGTCGGAGTAGTTGGCTTTTATTTTTTTTCTCAGATTATGATTATCTTGTTTCCTAGCCGAACCAGTCTTTAAGGCAGTCTGTTTGCTTCGTTTACCCTTTACCTTATGATTTATTTTTATTTACGTCAGTTCATTTTAGGACCTTGCCCTTATGTACGTATAGCATGTAATAACAAATCCCCCCCCCCCCTTGAACATGTAGGCGATGTTGACCACTTGCTGAAGCTTAATGTAGAGTTTCGTTTACTTCTTTTCCCCGAAAACCCCTTTCTATTCGTCAAGCACGTTATCCTTCGTTGGGTGCAGGGAAAAATTGAAGTGGCGCTCTGTTTATGCATGGACGTGTATGCTATCACACTACGTGATAGTATATAAGCCCTACGGTTTATGCAAGCGGGGCAGATGCTGCTCATCGAAGCTCGGCAGGAAAGCCACGCGCGTGATCAAAGGTTTGTCGACAGCATAACTAAAACGATGTATGGTATGTGCTGTACAGCTTCGTACGGCCATGACTTCGACAGAACCACTGTTTCAGATGATCGGGTTCTGGATTGCCATCTTGTAGAGTATCTAAACTAATCCTTTTGCACGTTGAGCTACAGCATTCCTGAATGAAGGCATTGTTACGGAACTGTGGTAACTTGCTTGAGTATCGAGCGTTAATGATTACAAATACCGAAACTCAAATCTTAAAATTTATTACGCCGACTTTCAAAACTGCAGCCTCATACAGAGGCTTTATTAATTCCAAAAATAAACATTAAGATAAGGGTAAGTTAAAATAAAAGGAAGTGGCTATTTACAGGTACAGTACCTGCAAACAATTGGCTATTT
>JAHWFP010268735.1:100918-113030 GCA_023313725.1 Lithobius niger
AGAGCTCACAATTGCAGGACACGCATTCATTAATCTCAGGTGACCCTCAATAATAACCTGACGGACAAGTTTTTTTTATGTAGAGCTCACAAATGCAGGACACGCTATCTTTAATTTTAGGTGACCCTCAATAATAAACTGACGGACATGTTTTTTTTTTATGTAGAGCTCACAACTGCAGGACACGCTTTCTTTAATCTTAGGCATCCCTGAATAATAAACTGACAGGCTTGGTTTTCAAGTACAACTCACAACTGCAGGACACGCATTCTTCACTCTTACGCGACCCTTAATAATAAGCTGACGGAGTTTCGAATACACCCATTATCAGGCTCGTTTCCCATTAGTTTGTCTCGATTCTACTTGATTCGATCCTTGTAAACCACACAAGAATCAACTAAATTAAACCAATATCGTACATACGACACGGGGTCAAACCATCAGTAAATCTTCCACGAAACAAGGTTCTTCCAGTGTAGCTGAGATGTGGAATGCATAAAATCTAAGGACCACGGAAACAACTGCAGAAATAGATGGCAACGGACTGCAATAAAACATGACTTCTCCTCATAACCACGATAAACCCCGGCAAACAAAAATTGCACTTTACAGAAACCGGCGACAACATCAGCTGATTGAAATGTGATAAGCTGATTAAAAATGTTCGGGCAAGAACGTCCTGCGATTTTCGATATTTCACACTCTCACTCCTTCTTTTATACACGCCGAAAGGAAAGAAATGAAATTGCATAACTTGAGTTATTTCAAATTAAACCAAGAAATATTTATAAACACCAACATGAAAATGCAAATTCCAATAAGAATGCAGCAAACAGGATAATTTTACATACCCACCCACGCAAAGTATCCAACAAAATTACTTCACACATCTTTTGCATCACTGAAATCCTAATGTACCAATTTTTATTCTATGATCTACTAGAGATCATTCCCAACTGATGCATGCCTTCTATACCACGCGCGATGGCTGTTTGCTGTGACGTGCACGTCACGTGACTGGGCTAGTCCAATCAGATGGCCAAACAGCCGTTGTTCTCGTTCGTCATTGGCTAACTCATGGTGACGTCACGGCAAACAGCCATTGCGCATGGTATAAACCATTCACATTTATTTATGATACTGAAGATAGTTATGCAGTACACCGACTCCAACCAATTGTGCTGTTTTGAGAAGATTAACTGGTGGTTGCCTCACTTTATCTTTACTTTGAGACACGTGAACACCATAAAATGATGTGCTTTAGTAGAGGTAAGTTTGGGTTTATTTGTGAACATTGCAATGAAAAAAAAAAGGAATTGCAAATTGTGCTATGGAGTAGCTATGCAATAAACAAAAACATGCGTAAGGTAATAACATGCTAGAAAAGAAAATAGTAAACTAGCAGACTAGATAAATAATGCTTTCTTTGAAAGCTGCTTTTCCCCCCAAAAAATATTTCTTGATGAAAATGGAATTAATGGCCTTTCATGGTTCAAAAACTATATCAAGATAATAGGCTGAATTAATTGTTAATAAAAAGAAAATTACACACAGCATCGCCAAACGTAAAAGAAAATCTAATAGTAAAACTTAAGGGGCGAACTTCAGAGACTGCTACAAAGGCAAGTGTGCATCTACTGAGACGTAAAATTGTGCATACCATCGTGAAACGGAACAAGATCCGCGGATCTTTGGCCTGTCCACTATGGGCTACAAAGTTCTATGTTATGGTGGCTGCACATTAGCTTCATTGTGGTTCCTGGAGTGGTCTACTTCATTTTAGGAATTTGTTATCCTTTCACTCCCATTTTAATAAATAAAAAAATAAAAACAAAGAAAAAGAAGAACACAATATTATGAACATTAAGCGAGGACTTGCCTTATCTTTTTCCGTTTTTGATAAATTTGCCATTTCATAATGTTGCAGCAAAGTGTTCAAGCCTAGTCTTGCCTGAAATTGTTACCACAGATAGTTAGCTCTATATAATAACAAGAGTAAATAGAACGCCATTTCTCAGACAATGTACAAGGTAAAATTAAAGAGCACGTTTGCAGTAAAATATTGCTACCAATAGGAATGTTTTAAAAGTCAGCGGATTCCTTGCTGAGAGCTGAGTTTGCTTAGTTTCGGCTTCCCCCGCTTTTCTCATTTTCAAGCTGAGATTAGAAACAATGTTATTTGAAGCTAACTAAACACAAACATGGCCGACGGTGACAAAATCAGTTATTACATCTGTTTTCACTGTTTTATCACATTATTATCATTACACTATTATTATTATTATTATTATTTCGTGCAAAGTGGAAAAATAAATTATTATTATTATTATTATTTTTATTATTATTAGATGATGAGAGTAAAGACTAATCAATTGAACTGCTGGCAGCTATTAATATCGTACTGATCAGGCACGTATCATGTAGATTTATCGCATGTATGATGATTGTTGCCGATTGTAGCTCTGTGGCAATGGCGCATGCGCACATCGTGCCTCCATATTGCTGCATAAGCTCAGCAAACTCACCAACCTTTTTCTCCGTTCACTTGGCTGCAAAGCCGCTGACTTTAAAAACTATGGAAAAGTTTCTCAGCCGCAAGTGGCTTGAATTAAAAAACGGAAAAGCTTGCCCCGCTTGTAAGCTGCTCGCAAGCCGCTGACTTTTAAAACATCCCTAATATTATTACCTCTTGGTAACGCAAGGGGTCAGCAATCCCGCACCACGTGTCAGGGCTAGAATTCATGATGCGATAATTTTGGCTATTACAAAAAAAAAAATGCTGGCCTTTTCCACGGTTTCTCCTGTTGCAGAGGTCGTGCCTACACATGCTATTTGTAAATTTATGGTTTCCATGGTAAAAAGTTGGATTCCTATTATTTAAAAAACTTGTGTCGCACCATACCATGTATAAATGGAGTTGAACGGCTATGATTTTCATGACAGTCATATTGCTGTGACTGATAGTGTGACTCACCTTATCACGGAACACAATTTACTGAAGAATTACAATTTTCGGTTAATATTTGCGAATTTGATTGCAGGACTCTGAATTTACGAATATTGAATAGATGAATGTATGAATATGCTATTGTCTGAGGTCTCTGCAAATTTACAACTGTTGCAGTCTTACAGAATGCTTTACGCAGTTTAGGATTGCGCTGTGCTGGTGTCTATTCACTGACATCAGTACAGATTGGCTTTGGGTTACACTGAATATAATTATTTTTGGAGAACAGCTGTGGTGCAATGGTGGCGCTGAAACCATTTTGGTTCACGTTTTAACCCGGAAGTAAAACAAGTTACTTCCACCCTCCGATCTCCTCGTATGCTGGTATGACTTTAGGATATCTATAATAATCTCGGAGAGAGAGAGAGAGAGCGTTAACATGGCGAGAATGCAACTTAAAACTTGGTGAGAAATATTATTGCTAATAATCATATTTCTTAAAGTAGTACTTGAAATTTGATTATGATTTTCCTAAACTGTAGTAAGCATCAGAGAGAGAAATGACGCAGTCGCTAACGTAGTGCAGGAATTTATTCACTTTTCTTTTCCTGTTTTGCATATTAAAAAGAATAAACCAACAGTATTTGTCGGATCGTTAATACGCCTCAATATCTTACACCTTCCTAGCTTTCTGTAACAATGCTAAACTTGGTCCAACACCAAATAACTCCCGTTCACAGATCTTTATGAAGGCCCGGTCTCATAACCAGTGCTCTGCCACTTAGCTATGGGCGAAAGGAAAGACACGAACATCTAGAAATTATGGCCAGTTGGGGGGGGGGGGGATGACCCATTCGTCCTCCGACTTTGATTGAAAAGGGTGCCGTTTACACGATATTTGAATAAGACATTTGAACGATATTTATACCGTAGGATGGCTCCAATATTCGTAATTAAAATTCGAAATGTGGTTCAGAAGTTCCTATCAAATACAATATTTTTTTGTGGTGGTGGGAGGGGAAATGGTTTCATCCCGATTTTGAATTTTCACAAAACCTTGAATGAAACTTTCTTGAAAAAATCTAATTCTAAATAAAAGGCTTGTGTTCAAAATAACGAAAGGTTGTTAATTATAAGCCAAAACCAGTTCTTTGGCTGCTATTTTTGTTGCCATCCAGTTTTATGTACTTTTTTTTATACTAGGTTGTCTTCCATTTACATACGTTGTTTCGTCTGAATTCCAAGAATATTCCCAGCAACTTTACTCCAAATCGCTCTACCTATACGTTTTCTGCCCAGTGCGCAACCTATCTTGTTCACGGCTAGCCAAAAAAAGTGCTTCAAGTTCATAGCCTACTAGTTCCTACCAAATTTAGTTCGAATCAGTTTACGCGTGATTGTATCTGTGGAACAAAGATACACACAGACACACAGACAACAGACATAGCAAAATTTCAAATAATTTGAGTTAAAACAGGAACTGGTTCACTTCGCTCACTCGGTCAAGAATTCTTTGGTTTTGAGCCTATTACTGCCCTGTTATTACGAAATTAGAATTATACTAGTAAATGTAGATAAGACTTCGATCTACCAGATATCAAGATGAAAGCTGGTTCTAACTAAACAGTTTTACATGTACGGACGGATAGAATGTTGGTAATAGGGGTTTTGGCTATAGGGGATTTCTTGCTTTGGGAAATTCGCCAACAATAGCGGTAAAGTGAGGTTTACGCTTTTGTTTACGCATAGAACTACTATTGTAACCATTAACCTTTCACTTAAATCAAACGTATATTTTATGTAACATCCAAAATATGATAATCATTTTAATCCTTTGTTGCGTGAATTAGTTTTTGGAACATTTTTTTTTCAATTACCGTGGCAGTTGGGTTGGTCGTGGGATTCGAACCTGTATTCCCTTGGTTTAGAGACGGCGATGCTGACCACTGGGCTGTTGGTTCTAGCTTTGGGTCCAGCACCCCTCACAAAGCTTGTGATGTGTCTTGGATCTGTTTTTTGGCCAAGAAGTAGCGTTTTGCTTTAATGATACATCATGCAACAGAGCATTAAGTCTTTTTCATCTTTATTGTAAATAATTTCTTTTTCTGTAAAATGAAATTATCATCGACAAAACAAAACGACTTAGTATAAAATTAAAGTTAATGAAGTTGCTATAGTAGGTGTTTATGAAATGAAAACATATTATTTTCAACTCACAAGAGAAAGCGCGTCTCTTTGCACTCAGCTTCGCCGATGTGCACCACAGCCACCTACAATAAAGGCCGAACGAGCTTTGTCTTCCACAATGCTTCGCTAGAATGCGCGACAAATACCGACATGACAAGTTTGTCAAGTGTCGTCATCGGTTGACAGAATTTGTAACCCTCGTTGGTTAGTTTGAAATTTCGCCGCTTGGTGTAGAGATGGCAGCACCTAGCAAACCTGCGCTTCCTTCTACGTCGATGGTTGATTTTACGGCGCATAATTTGTTTTAATCTGATGGGGCCTTTACTGTAGGTGGCTGTGGCATTACGCAGATGAGACGGTTTGTTCACAAGTCATACTGGTGTAATGCAACACTGGTCCAGAGAAATGGAATGTGGGTAAATTACACTTGCTGTATGTGTGCATAAATGACATTTTTCTTACCTTAATTGTCATATCATCGGCTGTTGTACTTACGACGAATACACGATAAAAATACAATAATACAGTAAAGATGTTAGCGATAGTGGTCTCATATTTAAAATCACCAGAAAGGGTTTCGTAGGACACCACACACAAACGGATTGACATATCAGCAAACACTAAAGTGATCGTCACAGAGAATGTACGTTGTAACAAATCTGCCACATTAAAGAAATGAACATATTGCTGGTAGAAATGATCAAGAGATTTGCTGAAATCATCAGTTCTTGACGTTAACACTTCTTTTAGTTCCGTGTTGAGGAATTCGAAACATATAGCACAGAACTGAGCAGCAACAATGAAAAACACTAATACAAACAGTTCGTGACTGTATAGAGCTGCATTGTAAATTAGCCACAAAAATACGTATGGCCAGTTTAATGGATTTTTCCTAGCCAGGTAGGTACTCCAGTACACGGACAGTGAAAAACTGCTCAAATACTGAAAAATAATGTATTTCAGCAGAAATAATCGTTTAACAATTCTTTTTTCTATCAGTTTATCTGAGGTTTTCAGCTGTTTCAGCAAACTCAAAAAAGTCTGTTCATTTAATGAGATAGAAGTGCTACCAATAATTACAACTGTCATGGGCAGTAAAGACCTAGCCAAAGATACAAGCATGCTGACTTGACTAGAATACTCACTTTTCAACTTCATACTCAGCCTCTGCAGAAAACTGCATAGGATCACAATTCTCATTAAAATCATATAAAGAATCATCATTTGCTTTTTGTAGTTAAAATTTCCAGTTTTGACATCCAGGCAACTATTGAAGCTCCAAGAAATAAGACCCATGGTTTTCCCCAGAAGAATTATAGGATAACATATTTCGCTGCTAATCGATGTTTCGCTTTCAGTACGCACAACTTGGCGGTTAGTTAAGGTTAATGGTGCGATATTCACTAGACGATGCATAACTTTTACATACACTGATGAATAATCAATCAAAAGTAGGTACTATGAATGTATTACCATATTGTTGTCCCCTGCAAGAAAATAGAAACCAAAACACTGATTTCATTTCAACATTCAGCGTGAACAAAAATTCTGGTACCGTATGAAGAGATTTGATTACAGAGTAAAGAGATATTTGATTAAGAGTTTTACGCATTAATATTAAAAATCGCTTAAGAATCTAAAATAAAGACGTCACAATTAAAAAAAACAACTTGCTGCTATGAAGGAACAAAATAAGACAAGACATTCAAGCCATCAGTGATGCACTAATGAGTGTAATACAATCCCGTGTCCCAAAAAAAAACAAGCGCTTCTTTTACACGCAATAGTGTGACACCAATGGCTAACATTTCTTTTTGTTCCGTCTGGTCCTTGTAAGTTATTTTTTAAAGGCCAATATTTTTTTATACAATTAAGCGCATTTTAATACTAATATCTGCTAATTTTTACTGAGCGATATTTGACATAGATTAAGTAGAATTCCGAGTTATAAGTTGCCTTCCCACCAGGATTTACTGACTCACAACAACATTTGCTAACAGCAGCAATCATTTAATTTTATCCTACTAATTTGTGCCTTGTTCGCCTATAAATGTACAAAATCAATGAGGTTGATTTCAACATTCAACAGAAACAAACTGAAAGTAGTGGGCAGAATTCTTACAATAAAAATGGTAAAAAAGTTAAAAGAAGTGCGTCAAGCCTTCTCAAAGTGTTGGAGGATCCGCCATCTTGGAAAGTGATGTCACTGCACTGCATGGTCGCACCAAATTACTGGAAAGTGGTAACGAATTTCTTCCACCTTTTCATGACAGGGAAATTTTTAAGCATATTCGTACCCGGGTTTTGATTTACAGTTATAGTGAATGCCTCCAGCTGGAGTCCCACCAATCAGAAATGCCAGAAACACACTGCTGGAATATCCAAAGAATGAATCCGGGTGTGTGCTCAATGGACGATTTATTCTGGCAGTGAGCTCAATACACGATGTGCTCGATTTACGTGCTCTAGTACTGAGACACCAACAACCACTGGCATCAGACTAATATGCTCACTCGACGGTTCTTTCTCACTTTCTTCAATGGACCTGCGGATCCCCCACAAAGATCGTGGTCCACTCATGATGACAATGGTCCACTCATGGTGCGAATGGGTAATGTGTCAAATGGTTGTCGTTAAGTTGATTCAATCTACTTCAATCATGGATGCACAGAGCCAATTATACAAAATTATACGCTATTAACACTTTCGGATTGTAAGGCTTAAAAATAGAGCTAGCATTTACTCAAAACTGTATAGTCCTCAGCCTAGCAATATTTTAAGCAAAGATAAAAGCAATGTTACTTACACACGGACTGGATTCTCTAGTGCTAACTAAAAGAACCTTTTCTCTAGAAGACATGGCACACTGTATTTCGAAATCGATATTGGCTACAGTTTTAAATAGCAAGATACCATGAATTATCATTAATATTTCAGAGACTTAGAAAGAGTAGCTCGGTGTATATTGAAATCGATATTGGCCACTTTTTTAAACAACAAGGCAGCTTCAATTACCATTAATATTTTAGAGACTGAAGATAGGTTCCATCGTAGTTTTGGATTTTGTGCTGGAGAATAAATTTGAAGTCAACTGTGATCAATGCTCCTAATGCATGAGGATATGTAATTGGTATGCCAAACAACACAGTTTTTGTGTGAGCATTCTGCCATCTTTTGGAAGGCAACCAATAATTTTATTCCACTTACTCTTTTTTGATCATAATCCCCAAATGGCATTAAAACTTGCCCATCAGGTTCTAAGCGCGATACAGTTTCGACTTAAAATTTGTACGAAAATATCTTACCAAAGGTGTTTGTACAGACACGTGGATCTAGACAATCACCTAACGTGTCAGTTTTTGATTGTTCCTTAAACATTGCCCCACGTGATCGTTATCTTTGACCAAAATATCAGCAATGAAATCCATAGAAAAACATGCTTCGGTTTCTCAGGAATGAATTAAGGATAATTTCTTCTGGAATTTTGTTATAAACTTTGAAAACGCTTTCAATTGTGTTAAATAATGCTTTCTCTAGAAATTTGTTACTGACAATGACGTTGTAAGACCCATTTGTATTTTCTCAATTCTGTACACTAGTTTACAGGATACTTTTTACAAGTCTACCTTGGGGGGGGGGAGGGGCACCAAGAAGTAATGGTTACCTTGTGTTGCCAAGGAATGCACTTTTGGGCGTGCTACAGTTGTTTCCCATTACACATCAGTAGAACTATGTAAACTAAAAAACTAAGGCGTTATTATGGATGACGTCAATAATTAGCAATTATTATGACTCACTAATTTACAAACTTTACTACAAAAAGTGGATCGACTGATTGAAATACAGCCTAATTTAAAGAGCTGAAATTATAGCTGATGATATGTCTATTAACTTATGTGTAACTAATTTTTAACAGCATTTGACTTGGTTCCTGATGCAATAAGATCAACTGATGGAAATACTGTTTAGTTTGAAGAGTAGAAATTATAGCTAATTTTATGGCTGTTAATGCTGTTAAATAATTTGTTATAGCATTTGACTTGGTTCCTGTTGCAATAAGATCGACATGAATGGTCAAACAAACTTTCTGTAGGTAACGACCAATTCTGCTAACCATTGTGAACTTCTGCGAAACCGAAAAATAATACACGTGTGCATATTCAATAATAAAAGCGTTGGTGAGTTTCTAATAATTTAAATTAGATGACAAAATAATGTGTTGCACAATTATTTGATTGGAGCAAAGAGGCCTGGGGGTACGGGCCAAGGGGCAAGATGACCTGACAGTCGGCATGACTAGCTCGTATGCCAGTGGTCCCTGGTTCGAGCCTGCCCTCAACCAGCCTTGCCGTTTTTGGGAAGGAAATTGCAACGACGGTTTCCACAGCTTCCTCGTACTGTTTAATCTAGGGCCTTTAGTGGGACTCTTTACCTTGATGCTATGGCTCCATGTTATCTATTCTGTACACTCTGTATCTTTATTGATGTATTCCAGTAATGCTATGTACTTTGATGTATGGTCCAGTCTCTGGGGATCAGTGGTCTGGATGGCTCTGGCCTTGCCTGCCCCTAGGGGTAGCTGCTAGCAGAGATGGATCATGGGATACCATGATGTAGTACAGGAAGTACCTTGCACCACCAGTGGCAGGTATTGGCTGCAGCTCTAGGTACTTAAGACCTTGCAACCCCTTGCAGCCTCACTCTGGGAGCTAGTCCCTGGCCAGCTAAGAACTCTTCCTGAAGTGTGCCACTCTGCTAGTAGCCCTGATCAGAGCATCCTTGAACCATTGGACAACATCTCCTGAGGACAGACCGCGTGGCCCTGGAATAAACCCTGAATTACCTACCATCCTTCTGGCGTTCTTCCTTGTACCGGGCATAGCGGGGTTGCACAATGCCCTGTGGCTCGTGACCTGTGCCTAGTGCTCGTGTTGATTTTGGCAGGCACAAGATCCTAGGAATATCCGATTGGAATTTCCGTGCAAAATTGTCCCTCTCGCCTTCGCGGACCATGGGATTAGGGCCGGATCCGCGTCAATCCTTGAAAGGTAGTTTAACTTATCAGCAAGAAAACTGATTTCGCAAGCCCCCCCCACCCCCGAGTTTGTGTCATATTATTTAATTAGTCTTCCGTCTTCCTGAACAGCTTTTAAAAATATGAATAGCTTTTTACACAAGGTGCTTCTGAAAAAGTAACGCCAAAATAATAAAGTATTATGAAATATAAAGGTAACCTACCATTGTAACATGCATTTCTATACATACGCATGTATGCTTCGACTTCAAAACAACAACAATCCTGCCAGCGAATCTGATGCCTTACGATGATTCAAGCGTTGAATCGTATAACAAAGATGAAAAGGCGCCTCGAACATTCTGGACGATGTAGGGATGTAAATAATGGTTTCGAACGTGTGACAGATCATCAACAAAGACATTCGGTATGATTTCCGAGTATATCGTCATATGTGGTAAGTAAAAAAAAAATGTAATAATAGTGCTCAATCGAAGATACGTAATTGTTCTACGCAATTGTTCTACGTATTGTTCTACGAAATGGTTCAGTGATCTTAAATTCTATCTACATTGTGCCTCCATTGCGTCTAAGGCACACGAAAAAAGCTTGTCTTATACGTAAATGCTTTAAAGTTAGTATAGCAAGTTCCCTTGTTAATGCATATAAGACATGTTAGACCAGTTTAAGAGCATGGTTCTGAGGTTTGGAATCCACACCCAAAAAAAGATATTAAAAAACTCGAAAGTGTTCAAAGGAAATTTACAAAATATTTACCTGGCTGTAATGGGCTATCTTACTACGAACGTTTAGTTAAACTAAATCAGGAGTCCCTTGAATTTCGTAGGCACATCACTGATTGATGTACTTGCTATAAGTTGATTCGGACCAATGTTTATCAGGGTGAAGGACTTCCCTTGAATGAGGTTCACTCTGGTTGCACCCGAGGGCACGCTTGGCGTTTTGACTGGAAAAGTGCCAGATGTAATAGCAGGCACTATTACTTTACATTATGCGTGCGGCGTGTGTGGAATACTTTGCCTCGGAAAGTGGTGGCCTCTTCTTGTATTGCCACATTTAGTAGAAGACTCAAATTGCACCTGAGCGATAAAACTTCTTACTATTCATGACTCGAGTATTCCTATTCAAGATTTTAATTCTATATTTTATTATTCATTAGTGGTATGCACGTAAGTGATACCAACAGGTATTCTGTGTAATTTCCTTTCCTTGTTTTGGGGACACTAATTATTATTATATTATGCCATGAGTCCATGAAAAGTTCCGTAGGAACGATGAGTAACACACTTCTATTAGGGTGGTGTCCTAGCGTTTGACCGATGACAGAGACTCGCCTCGACCACCATTGGAACTAAACAATGAAAACCTTCAATTTCAAAAACTAGATGGCGCCAGTAATTTGTGCTTTATAAAACTTCAGTATCATTTACAGCTTGTTTGTGGGCTCTCAATGTTATTCATAAATTCTTATTTAAAGTATTCTTTGGAATTCTCAGACGAATAAAATTTATTAATCTCTATTCTAAACAATTTTTGGTATTATTTTTAACCAATCACGAAGCAGTTTGGTTAAAACGAACGCCATGATATGTGTTATGGAACGTGCCACTCGTGCTTCAACTAAAAAAGTGAAATCTTCCAACTCAACTGCCAGAAAGGGACAGACGAGGAAATTCAACTTTATAAACAACAAGAAAGTAGTTTGATAATATGGCAAAAAATGTTTGCTCACTTGGTGCAATTATTTTGTTGGTGGTCCGTGTTCATACTGGAGATAATCCCCTAAACAGTAAAATGTGTGGTAAGGCATATCTACGATTATCTGTTGCACATTTTAAGTCGAAAGACAGGAAGCTGATTATATCTAAAGTGTGACACGTCGTATTATGATTTGTGAGATTTTCTGCTGCATTTTCTACATTCTACGACAAAACAGTGAGAAA
>JAHWFP010268736.1:0-14538 GCA_023313725.1 Lithobius niger
TTAGACAGAGAGGTGCAGTGCTGTGCAAGCAATTTGTGCTTGAAGGGGCATCTATGCAAATGCTGCTCCATGTTATTTGCTGTATTTCTCCTGCCGCTTTGTCCATTGGTGAAAGAAAGAGGACGTAATTGTTAACACCAAAAGACAAAAAAACCTTTTTTACCAAAGTGTTCAGCTCAACTAAACAATTTTGGATTTATAATATACCACAGTAAAGATGAGCCTGTCAGCGTTTACAATAATTGTTCACATTTGTTTACGACGGGTTAGCTCCCTACTGTAAATGTTGTGCAAATGTTGGAATATAAAAGGTAATTTCGCTAATTAGCCTTGAAAATGACTGTAAGTTGAAAAGCCTTGAAAAGCATTAAAAAGGCCTTGAAATTGGTTTCGTCTGTTATGTACGAAACCTGGATGTAGTAAAGTGTAATAAATAAGCCGTAGCAACAATACAATAACCTCCAGCCAGAGTTACGTTAGGTACCCTATTGACACTTACATGGTAGTTGTAATAATCACAGTTGCGACCAGTTCAGCATTATGAGCAGTTAGTTGCTTCAGCTGAATTGTAGGTAAAGAAAATTGATTAAAGAAAGTAAAAATATTTTAAAAACTGATAGCACACAAAATTCCTTTAACTCAGCACAACCTCCATTTGGGGAAAAAAATCCAGGTTTCAACAAACTGGTCGTTAATCAAATTTCGGATTTAAACAACAGAAACTATAGTAGTTGCTAGACTAAACTTTTATCGCTGTCCTAACTTAAAAATTACGTCATCACGGAGCATCTCTGGTTCTCCTATCGTCAAGCGAGGGAAATAAAGCCAACGCAGTGGCGGAGGGAGAATCTGTAGCTTTAGCCTGGGGCACAGCACAATTGGTGGAGCGATACTGTCAATCACGGCGGTGATGCGACTGGGCGATAGATGAGGTGGTGGGGAGGGGGCCAAGAGGCATCTGGAGCTGAGTGCTTTGTGCCAACATCAAACAGTTATCTCTCCCCGTATTGTATGTATGAATTCATAAATGACACCAAGTATTCCATACAACGTTTGGCAATGATTCATGTTCACAAATTCGACCCTTTAAAGTCGAAATGTTTGAGTGAGAGTTCCACAACGGGTTGAGCTGGTGGGGGTTGGTAAGAGCTGCGGCAACTTGGTGAGCTAAACGAGTTGAGAACACGATGAAGTCATTCGTACCTACAACAGTCATTATTATTATGTCAAGAAAAGAGGAGTATAGTCAAACATAGTTTGTGGACCTTATGAACCTATTTTTGTGGATTTTTTTTAACGCATCAGTGTTTTGCAATATAGGCACTACACAAATATTGAAATTAGTTAGGTTAGGTAGACATGCAGTTACTTTTTGACAATAATCACAGCAGTGGACTTTTATGGTCTTTGTGAGACTGCTTTTGGATACGCAAGCCCGGCCTGGTCGCCATATCTGCTGCAGGACATTGACCTCCTGAAATCGGTCCAACGCAGTTGCACGCGTAGCTTGTTGGGGATTTCCTCTCGGAGATCGTTTGCGAAGGAGCTACTAGAGCCACTTGCACTTCGGAGGCTGAAATCGGACTTAATGATTACGTATAAGATTATTCACGGATCTTTTTTCGCTGGACTTACCTCTTTTTGAATTCAGAACTTACCATTCAACTAGTGGTCATCCATTTAAGCTTGAATGTAGATGACTTTTTTTATTTGCGATGAGGGTGGTAGCGTCTTGGACTTCGCTTCCTGATGTTGCTGTTGGTGCAGTCTCAGTGGGAGCCCTTGACAAAGTTCCTCTTATACTGTTCTTGAAACGACAATATTAATTCTAAATTGTGTCGGAAAGTGTTAGAGGGCTTATTGCCCTTTCGTAGTCTATACCATCTTTTCATGGTGGTTCAAGTGTTTTTATTATTATTATTATTGTTATTATTAATATTATTATTACTTAATTTATACCAATGATATTTCAAACAACTTAGAAAAAACGCAAACTCATTTATTTGCCCATGACACAATTCTAATCTCAATAAACAATAACTATTCAGAAATGATGAACAATTTACAGGATGATTTTAATCAATTAAATGACTGGTTCATAACAAATGAATTATTCATTAGCAAAGAAAAAACAATCCAAATAGACATAAATGTGCCAAAGATGAATAAATTCAAATAAATATATATTATTAAACATTATGGGAACTGTAAAAACTTAAATAATAATACATTAACTAATGGATGCAATAACAACTGTTCAAAATTGGAAAAAAAAAGATGCAAAATATCTAAGGGTCAACATAGAATTTTAAACTGGAATTTTAAACCTCATATCTTACGCGTTATAACAAAATTAAAAATTTTTTACCCAAATTATATCAATTAAGAAGTATTTTAAGCCAAAAAAAAAGAAAAATTGTGTATGATGCGTGGGTAGGGAGTGTACTGAGATATGGACTTGAACTTTATGGGTTCACAGCGGATTATCTAATAGAAAGAGTACAAAAATTGCAAAATAAAATAGTCAAAATATTATTTGGAAATGAAATTAAAAAAAGTATACTAGCGATATATATAAAGAAAACAGAATTTTAAAATTAATAGAATTGAGAAACTACGCAGCAATTACAAAGAATTATTATTCTAATGCTTACAAACAACATAACATGCATAACTCCAGCTATTTACGAAAAAATAAACAAATTTTTACAACGCCAAGAATAAGTAACGAAAATGGTAAAAGAAACAAACAGTGGTACATACCACACATTTTCAATAAATTAGATAGAAATTTGATGAACTATCAGAATATAAAAGAACTAAAAAAAACATTATTTATTTATTTGGTTCTCACCAGAGCTAAAACTGTTATGCCATGCGCTCTTTCTACTGACTATTCTAGCACTACTTACACTACTTACTCTATTCTCCCGACATCACGACTACAGTACCATGAGCTCCCCTAAGGCTCGAAACGCCGAGTGGCAACACAGAAGCCCAGAACTGCCCGGAGGCCACGCCCAGAGTCGTCATCCGCACCTAATACGTCAGCTAACACTGAACCCCGGAGCGCAATCCTTTTAACGTGGGCCCAGCGTCTGCATTCCAACAAGAAGTGGGACACCGTCTCCTCCGGCGCACTGCAGTCGCACGCAGAGGAGTCGCTCCGGCCTAACCGACACATATGTGCGTTGAGGAGGGCATACCCCGTCTTCAAACGAGATAGAGTGCCAGCGTCACGCCTGCCAAGACGACCGAGGAGGATTGGAGGAGCAGCGGCCGTCGGGTGAAGAGCATAAAAGTGCCTACCCTTCATTGAACTGTCCCACTGCCCCTGCCACTCCCTCCGAGTGATGGTGTGGAGAACTGGGTACAGATCACAGTTGGAGAAACGACAGGACACTGTGTCCTCGGCGGCTGCGACTTCGTTCCCGTGAACTCCACTATGGCCAGGGACCCACTGAAAGTGGACCGAACAACCCGCATGCTCTGCACAACGGAGTTTTGTACTGATCTCCAAGATGGCTGGGTGACAGAGCTGCAACATCGCGAATGACTTCTTCAAAAAAGAGAGGCCCGCCTGAGAATCCGAGATAATACAGAGCCCGGGTACCTGGAGGTCCAGCCAATGTCTAGTGCGACTGACAGAGCCGCGAGCTCACCAACAAAACTTGACGGGACAGCTTCCAAACGCCGTGCATACCCTAGCTTGAAGTCCTGGATGAAAACCTCAACACCCCCTGACCATGACTCCAGAGAAAAGGAGGCGTCGCAGAAAATGCTGACCTCCCCATCACAGCCTGACCTGCCAGGCTGAGAGTCAAAAAGCCCTATGAGGTCTCCACACCAGACCCACGGACAAAAAGGGCGGGCGACTATCGGAAAGCTGAACTGACAAAGCGGACCACTACCCAGTAGCGTTGCTCCCAAGCCAAGAAGGCCCAGGCGCCGTCTAGTCAAGGTACCCAGACGACCATAATCCAGAAGTATCCTCACCACAGGGTCCGCAGACCCTCTGGCCACAGCACGGAGACAGACCGCGGTCTCGATGAGGAGAGCAAGGACAGGGGTGGAGGGCAGACAGCCCGTGACAACACGCAACCAATCATTGACTGCTACCTGCAATACACCGAGTGCTTTCTTGCAGCCCGCCAGGAAAGGCAGGTGCTAGTCAGCAGCAAAACGGACATAGACTCTATAGAATGAAGCCAAAACAGATCGCCTGGCAAGCAAACCGCATGAGGAGACTGCCCTCACGACTAGCGACAAGAGACCCCTTCACAGTTTCTAGCTACGAAGACCAGGCAAAGTTGGCATCAAGACGGATGCCAAGATTCCTAACCGTCTTAACCGCAGCAACAACAGCTGAACACCCGAATGGACACGGGGACAAAAGGAGCGCTGGTGAAGACCACAAGTTGGACTTCTGCGGAGAGAGAGCCAGACCCCTATCTGCCGGCACCCGCCCCTGCTCCACAACTACCTCCAGGGCAACAAGAAGGGATGCAAGATCTCTACCAATGACCCAAACCACCAAGTCATCGGCATAAGCAACCACATTGGCAGAAAGAGCCAGCTTCTCCAACACCTCGTTGATAGCAACAGCAAAGAGCAGAGGGCTTAGGCAGCTGCCTTGAGGCAAACCCCTATCTGTACTCCCAACACCCGACCAGAAACCCCCTACTCGAGTGGCAAAGCTCCGCCCACAGAGCAGACCGAGGACTGCCTGCACCAACCCTCTGGGGGACACACACAGGAGGGCCTCTTCAACGCAATCTAGAGCGGCCGTGTCGTACGCCGCCCTGATGTCTTAAGAAAACTGCTGCAACGAACAGCCATCCAACCAGGCCTCCCGGACACTAGATTCCAAGAGGAGGACTGCGTCTTGTGCCCCCCAATGTTTGCGGAACCCAAACTGTCAGGAATAAAACCAATCGCTGTATTTCCAGGCATGCCTCTAGACGCCTGGCAAGCATTCGCTCCAGCACCTTGCGGACACAGGAAAGGAGAGCAATGGGCTGGTAGCTCACAACAGAAGACCGAGGTTTCCACGACCCAGCACCAGGGTCAACACAGAAAAAAAGCCATGCCTCTAGAGCCGGGGCACCGTCGAGCACAGCCTGAAAGTGGGCTAGGAGCTCCATACGTGCTTCGACACCGAGGCAGAAAAGATGGTTGTAAGAAATACCATCAATTCCCGCGGCACCGCCTGACTTACGAGAGGCCAAAGCAGCATCCAGCTCGACCAAACCAAAAGGTGGGATATTTTGAGAGATTGCAACAGCTTTCAAGAGCACTGGCCGGGGGCCCAAGGGGGAACCATAGATATCCGAGAAGTTTTGCTGGAATGCTTCAGCCATGTGTGCCCCACAATGAACCTAACAGTTATCTCCAAAGACCCACGAGACACAAGATGACCTATATTTTGGTCGGATGAGCCTCCAAACTTGGGCTGGATAGCTATCGCGGGAGAGCTTCTCACACAACCTGTGCCCGTAAAGGAGCCTTCCCCTCCTCAGGATGTACCGAGACTCCTCCGAAATTCCCGGAAAATAGAACTACCTGAAGTCTGATGGCCACCTACGGAACCTACGCCACACGGTCCGCCTATCACGGACGGCGACCGTGCAAGCCTTGGACCACCACACAGGCTTGGCGCTCCCCGAGCCAACCTCACGGCGTCCCCTGCTGACACTGGGCCGAGAAGAACCCCACTTGGCAACCCATGGGGCAAAGTCCCCCAGAAGCGCCAACCGAGACACAGGACACCTGTTTCGAGGTTTCTCGACTCCCCATTCACTCCAATCCCCACCACGGGACACCATAACCGGAAAGTGGTCACTACCACGTAAGTCGTCCGAGACGTCGAATGCAAGATCACCAGCCACACTCCTCGAGCACAGAAAGAGATCCAGCACCGTTTCTTGGACTGCTCCCCCATACCTCCTAACAAAAGTAGGAGACCCGTTCTGCATTACGGACAGACCCAACTTGTTGAGAGATGATGCAAACATATTACCCCTCGCATCACACCACAAGCTGCCCCAGTACCAGTAGTGCGAGTTAAAATCTCCTCCTAGAATAAGAGGGGTACGACTAAAGGATTTTACCCACGAACACCACTCGTCCCTAACCACCCTCCCCAGTGACATGCACCATGACACACGTGACCCAGCCCCTTCCCCACCAGACCCTGACGGCACAGAAGTCCAGACCTGGACAGGCCCGGGCGGCAACATCGACACTCAGCACCGAATCATTCACAAACATTCGAACTCGAGAATCCACCCCTCTCGAGTAAACAGTAAAACCTTCAACAGCTAGAACATAAGCTGGGGGAAGACGGACTTCCAAAACACCAAGAACACTGCATCTGGAGCACAGCTCCTCAACTTCATGCACCTTATTTTGAATACCCCTCGCATTCCACGTACAAAAAATGAACTCTGGGAAGGAACAGCTCAACTGAGTACTTCACAACCACTCACGGTGCCTCGTCCAGCACAGAGATACCTGCACACTCCTAACCCACTAGCCCTCCACTGTCGTCCCACTCCACACTGTCTCCAGGGACACTTCGGGGCTCAGAGGGGCTGTACCATCCATACCGACATCTTGGGCCACATCACTAGAAGAGCAACTGCACCATCGCTGCGCCCTTCCTCTCTGCCACTAAACTCGCCAATTGCTGGAAAACACCCGACTCGGTTTGAACCGGCTAGCGGTTGAGAAAACCCAACTTCGGGCACACCACTCTCAGCTGAAATACCAGGACCAGGACCACCACTAGTCACTACTGCCAGAACACCCTCCGTTGCCTGAGGACTAGCTTCCGGGGCCAAGCCGGAAGTTGGAAACACTCTGGAGCACACTGGAGCACTTGTAACTTCTTCACAGTGCATTCGCACCTTAAGCACTGGGGGAGGGGAGGCCACAGAGAGGAGACGCTTCTTGTTTCTCCTGCGGTGCTGCTGTAACCAACCAATAGACTCATCAGCTCGACAATTCGTTGAAACCCTCACAGAACTCTGCTCTTCCTCTAACGCACACGGAGCACCATCTGACCCAGGCGCCTGACCACTGGGCTCGCTGCCACCCGCAGGAGGGGCCTGGGGTGCTGGTACCGGAACAGCATTCATCCGAGCGGCTCGGTCTCTGACGTGAATGCACGGGGCGTGCTGGGAAAAAGCAGCATTACACTGGGAACAGTAGACGTTCGGGCAGCGCGAACGAACGTGCCCACGGATCCCACAATGAAGGCACCTGTGGGCATGGTCTGCACTGGACAAGAGGGAAGGAACACCATTCACACCTGTTACATCAGGAACATCATCCAGTCGGACCTAGACACAAAACTACAATTCTTACACCAGTACGGCAGTGAGTAATACCTTCCAGATCATGGTACTCATGCTTGTGACTTACTAGTTCGCCATACTCAGCCAATGCACGCTGAGTGTCTTCCGGTGACGTAGCCTGATTCTGATAAGACGGTCATGAAGGTCAAAGACCTTTTTTCCCCCATTATTTTGTATTTGGGTATTTCAGATAAATAATGTATATATAAAAGTCAATAAGATAGTTTTTATTTAATATATAGTGGTGTTTAATGGAAATTTTTCTATCATGTATCAACAATGGTGAAGTGTTGAATATGTATGTATGTTAGTTTGAAAAAGATAGTAATTGAAAGGCCCCCCCAATACAACGCTGGGAGGAAGAGGGTTGTAGGTGAAATTAGGCATGCTTATAAGACCGGTCATCATTTATGACCGGGGAGGACTAAATGAAAATGTGACCATCATATTTTCACCCCCCCCCCCTCCTCCCCACTCCAAAACCCTGACAAAATCTTAACTTCTCCATTCAAGATAAAAAAAATATTGTGACACTCCTGAGCCAAGGAACCAGGAGGAAAGGCTCTTCTAGAAAGTGTATTTAAAAAAAAACTACTGCAGTGTTACTGACAACTTCAAAACCAGGTAAACACTCACATCATGGGGGTTCCCCCAGAAGCTGAGGTGTTTTTAGAAATTTTGATAACTGAAAGTACCAGTTTTGAGGTTCAAAAATGAATTTTCCTCCGTCCACACCTGATGAATATTAATGACCGGGGCCTTAGCTTTCTTTACAGGCCAGTCATTTAAAGAGAGCTAAGAAATGAATCGGATTTTAAGAGCAACCAGGAAGTTACAACGAGAAAAATTCATCTGCAACAGAAATTTCACTTGTAACCATAAAATCTAAACAGGGCCCCTTACGAAATTACGGGAAGGCCCATGTGCCATTGGCACCCTGGCACTATGGCCAGTCCGGACCTGAACAAGTGTAAGGTATGTAATCAATATGAAAAATGTCCATACCCTTGAGTTCTTGATATTAACCGGCAGGTTTGTAATCGTAAAGAAGGGATGGTATAACATCCCTCCACCCTGTCTCTACGAACACAAAATCTTGCGATTGCTCACTTTAAAAAAAAAAAAATTGCTTGTGAACATTCCATCGTCAGAAACATGCACGTATGAGATGTGCAGGACATGGGATAATATTGTTCCAATGATGATGAATTAAGGAAAGCAAGTACATTTCTTCAGCTTTATCACTTACTGTCATTGCAATAGTATCTCTTAACCTTCTCCGCATTGCTACAGGCATGTTGACCAGCAGGTGTTGTGTTTGGGACAAGTTTTCAGCAAAATCTCTTCAATGAGGGATTGACGGAATGATGGATTCCAATATGGGATTTCAGAGCCAGTATTTGCTAAGAATGAGTGCTTTTACTTGGGGATAGGGAGGTGGGGTTGGGGCAGAGCCAGCTTTTATTTGTTAACTCTAGCTGATATTCCGATTAACACTTTTGATGCCTGTGGTGCCACCATAGGCTTTGTTTCTTGTCTTTTATAAACGCAAGGATAACCATTTCTCCCTGGTGTTATCGGGGCTAGCCTGGCATTCAGGTAGTTTCTGGGGTCCATGGAAGCCTGCGTGGTTTAGCTCTCATGTATGCCAATCGCTTCGAGGTTTGATCGTGGTAAACTGAAAAAGAAACAGAAACTGTAACAAAGAATGTGCTGTGCTTGCCGGGTATGAGACAGGATGTATGTAAGTTTTCAGCATATAA
The DNA here is from genome assembly GCA_023313725.1 of Lithobius niger. NCBI lineage: Eukaryota > Metazoa > Arthropoda > Chilopoda > Lithobiomorpha > Lithobiidae > Lithobius > Lithobius niger. Next base: position 9,122 of record JAHWFP010268736.1, read on the forward strand.
CCTAAACAAAAGCAGTGTTGGGCGATGTTAGGTTAAACAGGAGTCCATTTGCATGAATAGTCTTGTAACTGCTTCACGTTTGTCGTCGACGAAATGCAGAATGAAAAAAACTAAAGGCTGATTTTGCCCTTGGCAACTTTTGCACTTAGTAAACCATTTCATTCATAGCACAACTTAATCATAACATAGTCTTTATTGTATAACGCAGTTTCATTTCTTTGAATTCAAGTAAGCGTAAGGCTATGAACTCTGATTGAAGTTGAAATAATCTCTAGTTTATGCACATACTAGGTAACAGACATGTTTATGTCCAACGTGTAAATCTTAACATTTCTTTTCTTTGAACTCAAGTAAGTGTAAGGCTATGACTTTTGATTGAAGTTGAAATTATCTCTACTTTATGCACTCACTAGGTAACAGACATGTTTATGTCCAACGCGTAAATCTTACCATTTCATTTCTTTGAACTCAAGTAAGCGAAAGGCTATGAATTCTGATTGAAGTTGAAATAATCTCTAGTTTATGCACACACTAGGTAACAGACATGTTCATGTCCAACGCGTAAATCTTACCATTTAATTTCTTTGAATTCAAGTAAGCGTAAGGCTATGAATTCTGATTGAAGTTGAATTAATCTCTAGTTTATGCACACACTAGGTAACAGACATGTTCATGTCCAACGCGTAAATCTTCCCATTTCATTTCTTTGAACTCAAGTAAATGTAAGGCTGTGAATTCTGATGGAAGTTAAAATAATCTCTAGTTTATGCATACACTAGGTAACAGACATGTTTATGTCCAACGCGTAAATCTTACCATTACATTTCTTTGAACTCAAGTAAGCGTATGGCTGTGAATTCTGATTGAAGTTGAAATAATCTCTAGTTTATGCATACACTAGGTAACAGACATGTTTATGTCCAACGCGTAAATCTTACCATTACATTTCTTTGAACTCAAGTAAGCGTAAGGATATGAAATCTGCTTGGATTTGAAATGATGTCTAGTTTATGCATACACTAGGTAACAGACATGTATACGTCCAAAACGTAAATCTTACCATTTCATTTCTTTGAACCAAAGTAAGCGTATGGCCATGAATTCTGCTTGGATTTGAAAGGATATCTAGTTTATGCATACAGTAGGTAACGGACAGTCATAGCTTACCATATATTTCAAGAGGTGTAGCTAAAGCACGTCCCTACGCCTAGTTCCACCCAAACGTATACACACGTTCGTAACAGCTCTTTAGAGAGGGCTAACGCCGTACCACTTCCGGTTTTCTCCTCGCTTTAAGTCGAACACATCGAAGGGAGCTTTTGTTGCTCAACTTAGTTTGGGACGAGTGGCTTCCTGAACGGAAGTCGGGGTGGCCTTATCACCTGCGTGCGCCAGTTTTGCCCCGGGACAGCTCGCGCACGCCGCGTGACGCAAGAGTTGTGCTTGAGAGGCAGTTGGGATGGCGTGAACGAGAGAGCGAGCACGTGCAGACACGATACGGGGTTTCCCAGGGGTTGCCGGAAGGCGGCTCTGGCCCGGAAGTAGAGGCAGGCGTCCATTGGTTCAATGTTATCACAGCAGTACAGAGCTGCTGCGCAAACTCGGTGGACAAGAGTAGAGAGGAGGGTTGGGGGATGGTGAAAGAGAGCAACCTGCCTCTTATCGTATCGTCACGTAGGCCGCGAGAAAGGACGTGATCGAAGGGAGGAAGGAGAGTTTAAACTGTGTTTAAAGCAAATGTACGTGAATTTGAGAAAATTTTTTTTGCAATACGTGGTATTGTTGTATTTCGTGGAGGAACTTTCGTTCATGTTTTAATGGGGGGGGGGGGGATTGAAATGGCGATTGGCAGAAGTGCGTTATGTTGAGCCATTAATACCACTTTTGGGTTTATTTTGCCCGTTCCCCATCCACGGCTCTATTACATTACCGGCTGGATCTTTGATGAAAGATGGCATAGTCGACTGGGTTGGACAATATGGCCGCCGAAAGTGCCGCTGATGCGATTGATTTGTCTTGTTACCGCTTTCTGTCAACCAAGGGCGACACCTTCAGTACAAAAGAATGCTGCCATTATTCCTTGAAACATTTTCTGGGTAAACGTGTGCAGTCGAGGAGTTTAATCGGGGTTAAAAAAAGGCGGTAGCACGAGTTGAAAACTACTAAACAATTTTGGTGGCCACGAGTTAAAAATGGTGGTCACGTGCTTAAAGTCGTGGATATGACTGAGCCAATAAGTCTTGGTTACGAGTTACAACAGAAGTAAAAATGTCCCTACAATAGCTCCGTACCTGTCCACGTTTTGTTCCTTGGTTTGTTATGGTATGTATGGAAATATTAACGGCCCGTTAAAATTACACGTACCAATAGTTATTTTACTGACCGAGCAAACGAAGCGAGCGAGTTTTAATACTCGATGAATTTGGATTTCGTGCGTCTCTGAGTGTGTCTGTCTATTTGGGACACGATAACATTCACAATTTTTTCTGACTTTGTTGAAATTTCGTGACACCTTAAATATTTCTGAGTTATTCGAGTTATAGCCCAATATTTAACCGATTTTTTAGTAGCGGTAGTAAGAGAACCCGATGCATAAGGCAATGCCTATATTAAAGGCAGGTTGCCCGACACAAATGTGAAAACGCTGCATGTCTTAAAAGCGATGCAAACGTCAATTGCTAAAATAGAGCAGCTATTGGAAAATTAGTTCAAACTTGTGCCTGTGCTAGGATAAATTTTGCAGACAGTATCACAGTTTAACTGTTGCTGTGCGTGTTTTGCCCTACTCGTCGGACTCATCCTTAACAGTCTTGAGTTAATGCGACTGAATTTGCACACCATATTCAACTTTAATGGCGGCTGCCATCCCAAAGTATCAAAGTGGAAGTATCATAGCTGGCTACGCCTTAAAACGTGAATCTGGTGTTCCAGCAAATGCTGTCCTAGGTGAAACCAGGGGGTCGCAACTGTACTGTAAACCATACATTCCAAACCTTTTCACTCTGCCTTCCTTCCAACGCTTGGCCGACGTCAATAACGCCAACATGGCGCCGGCCAGCATTCGGTTCTCGTCTGAATGAGATCTGATGAGATTCGTCGAAGGCCAATCCTACAATATATTTGTTTATTTATTTTATTAAAAAAATTGTTGTAACCTCTCCTATAAAGAGCACGACAAAAATTTCAGATTAAAACAACAATTTCACGAATGATGTCATTCAGGCGAGAGCAGAGACGAGTGCGAGAACTGGGTACAACCGTAAGCGCCGCCATATAAAAAAAATATGGCGACGCCTGGTTGTATTCCGTTCTCGCCTCTGCTCTCGCCTGAATGAGATTCCTGAAATTGTTGTTTTAATCTGTCATGTTTTTATAGGGGTGGGGGGGGTTACAATAATTTTGTAAATAAAATAAATAAATAAATATATTGTAGGATTACCATATATCGTCCTGGGATACACAATTACACATCCCATAATTCATCATTTCTGTCGTAATTGTGCGATGAAGGTAACGCATGTATTGAGCAGGTAGGTTGCCGCAAATGTGAAAACGCTGTATATCTTTAAAAAAAATATGCAAACAGCAATTTCTAAAATCGAACAGCTATTGGAAACTTAGTTCAAACTTTTGCCTGTGCCAGGATAAATTTTGCAAATAGTATTACTGTGTAACTGTAGCCATGCGTGTTTTACCCTACTCGTCGGGCTTGTGTTTCTCCAACGTTTTGCACCCCATGAAAATCATCGTGGCGGCTACCATCCCATAATCTCGAAGCGGACGTATCGATGCTGGCTGCGCTTTCAGTCGTAAATCTGCGTGAATCCGTATATCGTCCTAGATGAAACCATCGTCAAAATGAACAACTGCGCTATTCGCCATTTTGTTTCCAGCGCAGTAACTCACAAAAACGGAGAAAGGAAAAAAAAAAATGCTACTAATTCTTCGTCTAGTCACCGGATGTCTGCCATAGTAAATAAAATGAGAGTACACATTTCCTGCACGAAGTTCTGTTTACCAATCGCATTAAATATTGACACATCGTCGCAGCACGCGAGTATTTGACGTTCTTCTGCTGGAGCGTCGTGGTTGTTTCCAGTTGTCAACACGAGAGGGCGCGCTCTACCCGCTTCCTGCCGCTCGCACCGAGGAAATAGATGAGCCAACGAGATAATTAAGGCTTAATTAGATAAACTCGACGATATGCTAATTAATTCTCACTGGCGGAGATGGCAAATATTTTTGCTCTTGCAAAGAGTCGGAGGGTGGGAAGGAGGATCGAATTAAAGGCACCCCGAGGACCAACTTGATTTAAAGGAGGGATGGTGCCGCCTGCCATCTTGGTTGGCAAACGACAAAAGTTTAAGGCCCACGGGGTATTGACTACTACGTAACACAACAATAAAAACCGTAATGAATTGATTGTTAGTAGTAGACTTTTTTAAAACTGCAAGCCAACGCAATAGTAAACTCAGGGAGGCGTTGAAAAGATCTCGATGAAATTCCCTCATTTTTTCAGGTTTTCCAGACCAATGCGCACACTTTTCCCCGAGTTGTTTTTGGTCGAAGGAAGTTGCAGTAGTACAGAACTAAAGAAAAGTATTTTTTCACATTTCACTCAAATCGCAATAACTATATCGCATCGCTGTAATAAATCAAAAATTGCAATGCCCTAATTGGCATTGATAAAGAGTAGGAAAAGGCCATAATCTGAACAAAACTAAAAGCCCACTTATTAGCCCCACATTACTTAGGCCTACGGAATTTTCACTTTATCAAAAATGAAACAAAAGGACATGACGTTTGAATTGAAATAAATTGAAAGTTTTAGAAGTAAAAAATTAAATCCGAATTAGCTGTTCTTTAAAGGTGAAAGAGACTTTCCGAAAACTGTTCAACTCCCTGACTTTCAGTATACCTTTATTGAATTCCCTGAATTTTCCAGACTTGATAAATTCCCTGAATTTTCCAGACTTGATAAATTCCCTGAATTTTCCAGACTTGATAAATTCCCTGAATTTTCCCTGATTTTTTCAGACTTGATAAATTCCCTGAATTTTCCAGACTTGATAAATTCCCTGACTTTTTCCTGATGATTTTCCAGACTTGACAAATTCCCTGAATTTTCCAGACTTGATAAATTCCCTGACTTTTCCCTGAATTTTCCAGACTTGATAAATTCCTTGAATTTTCCAGACTTGATAAATTCCTTGAATTTTCCAGACTTGATAAATTCGTTGACTTTCCCTGATGATTTTCCAGACTTGATAAATTCCCTGAATTTTGCAGACTTGATAAATTCTCTGACTTTTCACTGACTTTTCCAGACTTGATAAATTCCCTGACTTTTCCCTTATGATTTTCCAGACCTGATAAATTCCCTGACTTTTCCCTGATGATTTTCCAGACTTGATAAA
>JAHWFP010268740.1:0-14665 GCA_023313725.1 Lithobius niger
GTTTGTGAACCCACAGAAATAGGCCTATCATTGACAAACTCAGTAGTGCTGCTAGTTAGTTTGTGAACCACAGAAATAGGCCTATATCAATGACAAACACGGTAGTTCTGCTAGTTAGTTTGTGAACCCACAGAAATGGGCCTATCATTCACAAACTCAGTATAGTGCTGCTAGTTAGTTTGTGAACCACAGAAATAGGCCTATCAATGACAAACACGGTAGTTCTGCTATAGTTAGTTTGTGAACCCACAGAAATGGGCCTATCATTGACAAACTCAGCAGTTCTGCTAATTAGTTTCTGAACCCACAGAAATAGGCCTATCATTGACAAACTCAGTAGTTCTGCTAGTTAGTTTGTGAACCACAGAAATAGGCTTATCAATGACAAACACGGTTGTTCTGCTAGTCAGGTTGTGAAACCGTAGAAGTAGGCTTATCAATAAAAACGTCGCTTACTAGACATTCGTAATGTTTGGCTTCTCCTTCCCTTCTCTGAAGTTCAAAAACACTTCGGACTTTTTCTTCTTTTTTTCTTTCTGTTTTTCCCCCAACAACGCCCCCTTGAGCACGGTCGGTCGCCAAGAAGGGGATGAGGAAGCACTTCTTCTCGGGGCTAAAAATTCCGTCGTTGTTATTTTGAATGGTCGACGGCCCCTCCATGCAATAAAATGCCATTCAGCAACAACGTTCCCAAGAAATAATTCCCCATCCCTTCCTTTTTTTTTTTTTACCTTTTCGTCTTTCGTGGTGGCACGATATTGAGACGGGGTAGGGGAGGGATAAAGGTTGTTGCATGGTTACCTGGCAACCACAAGAAGCAATGCTGCCGCTACAGAGTGTGGGCACGTGCCCAACTCAACTGCGAGTCTAGAGTGGAGGCCATTGTTTAGCGCCCATCGCAGTCACACTACGCTTGGGTGGATCTATGTATTGCTAACGTGTGATGCCACACTTAACCACACCACAGCTGGGAACCGTCGCGAAGCTCCTTTTATATCACTTGGATTAGTATTTTTCATTCGTTTAGGGCCAGGACAATGTGTGTGTGTGTGGGGGGGGGGGGGCCACTATAAATCAATATTGAGATAGAGCAAAATTTGTCGTATTAAAAAATTCACTGCACGATAAAGTATGAGCCCCCAAACAGCATAAAGAAAATGTGCTATTTAATTTTCGCCAATTTACCGCTTGCCCTGGTCACAATACAAAAACACACGCACACTACACAATAAAAATGAGCAGGTGAAGCCACAGGCTGTTCAGTTGACACCTGCCATCTTGTATTACAAGATTCTGAATTCCAAGATGGCGGGGGTTAACTGAACAGCCTCTGGCTTGGCCTGCTCATTTTTATTGAGTATGGGTTTTTATATTGTGACCAAGGCTAGTAGTAAACTGCCGAAAATTAAATATCTCGTCTACCTTATGTGGTTTGTGGGCTCTTACTCTCTCAGGGAGTGAACTACTTAATATTGCAACCGACGCCTGCAAAGTAAACCTGTTGGATGCAAAATTTGCCAATTTGCGCAACTGCAGGATCAGTTTTGGCTAATTCCTTTTACATGAATTCCGCATTTTACAGGCACGATTTTTTCTTTCGAGTGCACTCCCCCATAGTGACAACGTTCATAAAATTACGCAAAATTCGTGATGCAGTCAAGCTTCAGTGTCAATTAAAATTGGTTAATTACTGAATTGCGTATAGAAGACATTCGAACAGTTATTTTTAATGGGTTAGCAGAAAATTGTCCAGAGGAAAACTGTTCAGGGGTAGGGAATTGTCTAGCGAGGATTTCGGGGGGGTGGGGGGTCATTACACCGACGGGGGTTATGAGGAAAGTGTCTTCCAATTTCGCAGAATCTAACGTCACAGTAAAAAAATGTCCATTTTCGTAGAAAAATATTTTGATGTCAGTATTTTAGGAAAATGGATTCTCCGAAAATGGAATTCCTAACTACTCATGGAATAGGCGAGAGGTTTCAAGTTCAAGAACTCAATTCCAATTCATTCTTTACTGTATAGCTAGGGGTCTATACACAGAGTACCACATATTAGGCATCAGCCAGAATTTATCCTTCTAACTGACCCTGTAGGCTCCAGAGGTTCTGACCGTTAAGTCCGAACCCCAAACACCAACCAGCGAGTGGTCGGGCTCGAGCTGTTATATAACAGCCCGAGTCCTAGTCTCGAAACCAGAGGATTACGGCTAAACCAGTGCGATCCGGTTCTAACTGGGTCGAACAATAGGACACTCTCCCACCCGACTGTTGGGCGCTGTGCCAACTCCCGTGTGTACGTGGTGGTTAGCAGCATGCGCACAACAGCTCTGTTAACGGCAAGGTGCACTAAGGGGCGCTGACTCCGTAGATTGCGTGTTGCCGTCAATGTAAGCCGGTTACAGCCGAAATTCGGTCCATTTAGCATAATCAATTTTGCGGAAAAAAACTAGAAGAGCTGCACTGGACATGACCCAACTTATTTTTACGTACCTTTTTTATTTGTGCAAGAAAGATTTTAATAGTCTAACTGCACTTAGATGATGGTTTTTTGGGGGCGTCGGACGAACGTCTAACTGGAAAATCGTCTAATGGGATAATTGTCTAAAATCTGCCTAAAAAAAAATCTGGAAAAGCATCTAAACGGAATATCGTATAATGGAAAATCATCTAAACGCGTCTAACTGCGGTTTCTGATGTTATATGTATAGCCGCAGCGAGCGCGGTAGCCCGAGCGAGGCAGGGAGATTAGACGATAATCCATTATACGAATTTCCAGTTAGACGATAATCCATTATACGAATTTCCAGTTAGACGATTATCCCTCGCCCCGTTATCAGTTGTCTTCAAAGTTCTTGCTTGAACCGGGTTCTGTGTTTCACAATTGGTCTCGTCATAAACTTTAGGATTACAGAAATCTCGATGTATGTAGTTGCACAGCTCCTCAGTCGGTGTTTCGTACTGGGTAAACGAAAAAAAAAAAAAATGTCCGCCACTACCCATCTTAAATGAAGGATTTTTATGTTTTCATTGATGCAGCAATAGCAACGCAGGAAATCATATTTTTTCTTCTAAGCTGGATCATATCCAATGCAGCTCATCAAGGGGGCAACAGGTTGTATTTGTCTTATGCAAATTTGATTATGCAAAAATGGACCACATTTTTGCGAGTTTATCATTCCATTTTCGCAGAATCCTTTTGCGCAGAATGCTGACCTCAAAGTTTATTTCTGCAGATATGGAAATTTTTTTCTGAGAAATTGGATTCTGCGAAAATGGATTTTGTGAAATTCGTGGTGACCATCCCGAAGACTTGGGGGGGGGGGATTTCGAGGAGGAAAAGGGATGCCACATACCCTTCTATTCACGGGGTTTTGTCCTACCTCCCTTCCTTAAATAAAGCTTCTACTTCAGCTTTTTCAAGAATACAGACGATTGCGTCTTTATCACTTCACGTACGGGAAAAAGGTTCTGGGAGAAGGGTGTGCTATTTAACAGCAACTCGGCGCATGCTTGTTTCCGTCGTCGGGCCAGCTTTGACTCGCATCCAATCTCGAGTCAACTTTACGCGTGACACAGATCTCGTGTGGAGATGGCAAGAATCTCATGAGACGCACCCCCCCCCCTACACTCCCCTTCCACCTCCCCCTCCCTTTCCGTCACGGAATCCGCTTCTAACACGTGAGTGCGGATAACCGCAGTCAAAGACGCTTCGAGAGAAAGAAAATCAAGGGAAGCGCGTGCCCGCCGAAAAACAAAGCGATCGTGTTGCCCAGGTATATTATAGCAAGTGCTTGGTTGTTGGTCGGCTGGTTGGTTGGTAAGGTGCACACGTGGAATTTTCTTCCATAAGGGCGGGTAGACAGATAGACTTAATTTCTAGCAGACTTATTTTTTTTTTATTATTAGATTTATGTTTAGTCGGGAGGAAAGGAAAGTCTCTAATGTGGACGATAATGTCAAATTATCACAGCAGCGTAAAACTAATCAACCCGATCGACCAAGAAGAACAGAATAATTACTAGCAAGTAAGATACAGGAAAAATGTTACGGAGTTAATTGCAAGGACAGGCTTTTTAGGGTGCTGGGATCAATGCACAATGAGAAAAGTAAGTAAACGTTCAACAAGTTAAAAAAAAAAAATTGTAAAAACCAGGCCCTGTTTAAACCTCGTACAGGCCTGGTCTTTAAGATTACTTTTCCCCCCCCCTCCTCCTCCAAGTCCCGCAAACTAAGAAAAACAATATTTTTTTTCAATTAAAATTTTTTTGATATATACCTTTTCAGTAAATGTAAAAAAAAAATTTATTTAAAAAAATTTATTTAAAAAAATTTAAAACAGCACCTTTTTTATTTTTCTCGTGACCGTCAGACATTCTTGAGGTCGTTTTTCGGCCTGTGGCTTCAGCACACTCCTCCCCCTCCCCTTAATCCGGTTCTGGTAAAAACTCATATGCTTTCGGTTCCATTACTGTAAATTCTGCAAGAATTCTTAAAAATACATACTTCCACCATATTCGAGCATCCTGCGCGAAATAGTTTTTGGAACATGTACATAATTATAGAGGTTAAAGTTAATGTAGCAAAACCGTTTCTCATGAGCGGATAAATAGGAAAATGAATGCCTTTGCAACATTTACACGTGTCTGAAATAATGTTGCAAAGCTGAGCCATGGAAGGAAAGCCAACTAGGAGGAATGTACCTTTAATACAAACGTTCCTTCTGTAGGCATAATCATGAAAGGTTATGCCTGCACTTAAAGCATACGGTTATTTAACGAGGTTATCTCGTGACGGAAAGGGACAATAATTTTGTCATGGAATTCCAACGATCTTTTCCATGGCCCTTCTCTTCCCGAATGTATTGGGGGGGAGCTTTGCTGGAGACGAGGCTTGAGCACGGCAAAATCATACGCTAACCGTCAGGCATGAAAGTTGGGTTTGGTCGATTTTTGGTATGGTTTTCATATACCTACCAAATTTCATGAAAATTGCTTTAGGTGTCCTGGAGTTGCTTAAATAAATAAATAAATAATTCATTTGTCGTGCAAAACAAAAATCACGACAGGACAAGGCAGGGCCGCTAAAAGGTCACTTACACCCGCCCACAAAATTTAAAAGAATGATGAAACGACAAAAGATGGTTGTACAAATAAAATAGCCTAAAAAGACCCGCCAAACTAATCTAATGAGTAATGGGTATAAGACAGGAGATGAATATTTAATTTTGATAGTTTTGCCTTAAAAGATGCAACACTGGTGGCCGTTACCACATGATTCGGCAAAGAGTTCCAGGCCTTCACAACCCTAAATGAAAAAAACTGGCGCCGACATGTCGTGGAGAAACTCCTCTCCACCAGTTTCAACGAGTGCCCCCTAGTCACACTATCTTTTCGAAGCTCAAAAAAATACCCGTAATTAAAATCCACCATGTTATGAAGCATCATAAAGGTCAGTGTTAAATCAAGTTTGAGCCTGCGCAACTCCAGAGTGTCAGCCCCCAACAATCGCAGACGTTCCTTATATGAACAATTTGATAAACCTCGCAGCCTCTTCGTAAATGATCGCTGGACCGACTCAACCAGATTTATGTCCTTTACAAGATTTGGCGACCAGACCTGAGAGGCGTATTCCAGGATGGGTCTAACAAAAACGCAGAATGCCCAGAAAAGCGTCTTGCGATCCCCAGACGAGAAGCATCGACGGACAATGGCAGATCTCTGTCGGGCTGATTTGACAATGCGTACTGACTGCGGATTGACTGCGGATGGACAATGAAAGCACTATCATTTTGCGAACCGCGTTTTAAAAAAATCGTTCTAGCATTTATAATTTGTTAACAATTTCGTACTGGTACAGGCCAATGCGGTTGCCACACAACTGGGAGAAAGAATGTCCCGATGTTTGTCCGCTTGATAAGCAATTTGCCAGGATTTGGTGCACCTTCGCGGCATCAGAACGAGACGAGGGACGAGGGATCAAACCGAGACAGCGGAAGGAAAGTTACGGCGAAGAGATTGTAACCACGCAAATGGTGGGTCGGCTTCACTGTTTGGCACTGCGGTACATACTGCAGCCAAAGTTGGGAGGTGCTTTCTACTTGAAAGGATTATTTTTAGTTTAGCCGAGATTCCAATTGGTGAAACGCGAACATTCGCCTTGTTACTTGTAGCATACGGTACCATCAATTTGTGGTTTTACTGGCTTCATACATGTTATATATAATTTACATGTATTCATATATTTTATATATAATTTTTACTATATAATTATAATGATAATTTAGAGTTCGCAAGTTCGCATGAGAAATTTCAGCTTTTTTTGTGATGAGCATCATTTTCAGTTAGTTTCTTATTTTTTGATACTTCTGACTTAATTTGGACGTATGACAGATTAAAACTTAGGTGAATCTTAAAAGCTACCTTAACACGGGTCTTAAGTATTCAGCTTATTTTCAGAAAAATCCATCGTATTTTTTTTGCTCAAAAATACTTTTTCAGCTTTTTTTTCGTTCAGGGGCCACTCTCATGCCTGAGTTCGTTTACGGACGAGAATTTTGAAAAGCTGTACCGGAGGCGGAGGAGGCGGAGTGGCTAACAATATGAAAATGTCACAATCCTGCAACGTGTAACAATGGTACAATAAAGAGACGAGGCACACAAGATGGATTAGAACTCACTCACTAAGAAGAAAAATTCTTGACGTTGAATACTATTCTCGCCTTGAGGTACCTGCAGGCCATGTAAGAAGTCGCCGAAAAAAGTGAGCTTCAGACGGAAGAAAAAGTGAACAACCCTTTGGCATCATCACAAGCAAATGGTAGACCGCTGCCAAGCGGCAAGGCGGATGGATTTCATAATCAAGCGCAGGTTTGCTTCTGATGACGTTTCAACCTTGGTTGTAGGGCCTTTATTGTCTCTGTTCGGCCAATTGTGGAATACGCTTGTCAAGTATGGTCCCCGTACCTGATTAAGGATCTCAAGTTGGTTGAATCAGTGCAGAGATCTTTCATCAAAGCCTTGCGCGGTTGTTATAATACCACGTACAAACAGCGACTTTGAGCATTTCGGCCTGGATTCCCTCGAATACAGACGTCTGAATGCGAATCTAAGCCTAACTTTCACTATTTTGCGAGGTTTCACTGATATGGACCCATGGCTTGTTTCCTTTTTAACCTCCGTGGATATCGTCACACTAGAGGCCATTGCTTTAAACTCACAGTGGCCAAAAAAAAAAAAAAAATGGAGTCCACTAAATTCTTTTTTTGCAAACCGCGTGGTCGACCCACCGTGGAACTTTCTGCCATCCGAACTGGTAAATGTTAAAGGACTTACGCCAGTTTAAGTCGGGTTTCCGAAAGGTGGATCTTTCTATGTACATGAAATGCTATTAATCTCCTTAGGCACTTTAATATATTTGGACAGGTTTTAGTGAATCAATTGATCCCTTATCTCCCTTTACGTTTGATTGTGGTAATAAATTTATTACTTTTATTATTATCATTACTATTATTATTGTCATTTACTTTTTACTTTATTATTATTATTTATTTATTTTTTTATTATTTATTTTTTCATTTATTAATTATTTATGTATGCTTATTCACACATTTACTTTTTTTTGTAACTACATATTATTTTATTTTGTAATGATATTCTCACACGCTTTATTTTTAACTGTAATTATTTTACTTCGTTTTGATGTTCTCGGACGCTTATTTGTGAGTGCAAGTTACCTTACTAATATTTTTTTTACGTAATTTACACTAATTAATTTTTTTTGGCGTGCTTTTGTATCGCCAATTTTTCCATTTATTCGATGTAATCTTACCATGTATAAGAAAAAAAAAACGAAGTCCTAATGAAACGCGAGCTTTATGAGGGATCCCCGGGGACCCACAACAACGACAGCAAACACAGCCGAGTGGCCAAAGTAGTCAGCAGCTACAAGCTGTGGGCTCCGGTTCAAACAGCTTGGAGTCATACACTATAGCTGAAGCGAGGTAGCATATAAAAAAAATGAAGGGTCCGACTCTCTCGCTCGCAGTACACTTTATTTAAAACACGTTAATTTTCGGCCCATACATATAAATAAATAATAAAAATAAATACAACTTAAATGGTTACTTAAATCCGTTCCTTGTAAAAAAGAGAGAATTGTCAGGGATAGTAATTTCGTTTGAGAAATCTAGGAAGTGAATGTTCTTCCAAACGGCGTTTAAACACGCTCACGGAGGATGCAATGACTACAACTTCGGGAAGGGAGTTCCAAGCTCGACAACACGTGACGCAAAGAAGAATTTCCTACAATCTGTGCGCGAAACGGGTTTGCTAAGTTTAAGTGAGTGGCCCCGTGTAGTGTTACAACTTGCAAATGAGAAAAATGGCACGTCAACTATATATGGTAACCTTCTTCAAAGGAAGACAACTTCACCATATATGCAGCTTCCCAGTCAGTACACGCGACGTCATTTTGCTGAAAGTGGTAACCAAATTGTACTGGGTAAAATATTGCGTCTAATAACTGACGAATTGTATGTCAGTAGCACTTTGAATGAGGTTGTCTTCCTCTGAAAAACATCATCATGTATTGGCCGAAAATTGAGATGTGTCAAACTGGCCCAAACCCCCTCCCCCCAACAAAAAAAAAACAAACTTTTTCCAACCTTACAGACTAATGGGGTTAAATTGTTTTTAAAAGTTACGATTCTTGTGGCCCTCCCCTCCCCACACCCAACAGATGTACACTTCAGCCTCGCAAACATTGATTATTTAAAAACGGTGCTCCCAAACAGCTTCCCCTTTCTCTCTTCCTGTGGGCTTTGCAGCAATATGTGCGTGGGTATGTTGCGTGCAATGTATACGCTGGCGTTCACTAGTGACGCAAGGAACCAACCTCCGATTATAGGTTGGTTGGAAACAAGGTCCGCCTCTTTCAACCTAGCCTTCTATCTTTCTACCTGTTGCGCCCCCCTTCTTTTTTCTTCCCCCCAAGACAATAACTCAATGTTGATGATGCCTTTCGCTTGATCGATAAACCACCGAACCACATCGATCCGCCAAGGGTGGCTGCTTGGCCACACTCAGATCAATACATGCCAAAGAAAGACCAACAACGGGTCAAATTCCTTCGATATAATTCCACCGGTAATCCGATAGACGGATGCCACTGGCATTCCACTCTCCAGCTTTTTCAAGTAAATTGCCTTTTCGCTGCCGCGGTTGAACGTAAACACAAAAGATGACGATTTGTTTCAAGAAATGATTGTTTAAATTTCTTTTTCGGGAGTCGGTCAGCAAATATAAATTCACTTAAAAGTGCCGTACATAAGACCGCCAATTAAAGGACAGTCTTGAAAATGTTTGTTCTTTCCATAAAAGGAGTACCATGATAGACTTGACACTAAAAAAGACCACACCTTTCTACCGAGTAATTATATAAATCAATGTTTTACTCGTCGCTGAATGGTCACCGACAAAGAAACCACAGAGCTACACAGTATATCGCAGGTTGCTTTCTTTTTCGTTATGCCCACATTAGGACAATGACGTCGTTTTCATGAATCGTCGGACTTTTGCGGAAAAACAAAAGCTGCTCCTCGTAAGGATTCGGACGTTTACGTTGAACTTCGTTTATGAGCGGCCTAAAAATGAGGTTTAGGCTAGGACGATTTAAGGCGCATCCATCAGCGATAGTTCCGCTCTGCAATTATGGGATGGTTAAGGTCGCCATTAAGGTTGAACGTGGTGGGAAACTTCAGTCGCAATAACTGACGAATGTTGAAGAAACTTTAAGTTCGACGATCAGGGTAAAACGTGCACAGCTACAGTCCAACTGTGATTCTGTTTTCAAAATGTATCCTTGCGCAGGCAAATGTTTCAACAAATTTTCCAATAGCTGTTCGATTTTATAAATTGATGTTTGCATCATTTTAAAGAAGCACAGCGTTGTCACGTTTACAGCAACCTTCCTTTCCTTCCTTCGCTTAGATAGATTATATTCTTACACCGTAGGAGTGATTACGTCAGGAATGATGAATTATGGGATGTGTATCTCACGAATCTCATTCAGGCGAGAGCAGAAGCGATAGTGCCCACCATGTTTCTTCTGTTTTTTTTTTAATTGTTTTTTTAATCTGAAATTGCTGTTATGCTCTTCATAGGGCGTTACAATAATTTTGTAAATATAATAAATAAACTAGGAAACAGGCTTTGGGTCTATTGTAGGCGGAGCGAACGTACCTTTATTTCAAATTTATAGTTAGTGTTTATTTTAATGACTGTACCATATTTGTTAATGCTCCTGAAAAATCTGGAAAAATGCTCACTCGGCTACGTTTGGGCTATTTGCCTTTTGGTGTGACGTACTGCTGTCATTTGCAAGCCTTTGTCTTATTTTAGCTATTTTCTTCAATAGGCCAAAGCTACGTATCATATTTACTTTAATAGGTTTTCGTTTGCTCCATCACTTAGCGTCTGTTGAGTAATTTTTTGCTTCTTTCCACATCCGACACTAAAGATGTGAGCCATCGCCGCCGACTAAAAATAAAACGGCACGTTTGTTACGGTGGTGGGGGCCGTCGCCGCTAGTAATTCTGAGCCTTGGCCTGCAGCCATAATTCTGACATTGGTTACTGCTGTGCAAGTGTTTTCCCTAAATTACAAATCATACATTGCTTCGCCGTATCAAGGACCGCGGTATGTAAGCCTCAGCATGAACTTCCATGTTAAACGTCAAACTTTGAACTCCTATAGTCTCGCTCAGAATTGACATAGACCAACAAAATTCGGTATTTCGGGTCGTGTCGTAACTCTTTCACTGCCTTACAAATTTTAATGATAACAATCAAACCGTTCGGCGTCCACAGCATGGCCATTTCTTGTTGTTGTTGTTGTTGTTGTTGTTCTTGTTGTTGTTGGGACTCTTTGCCCTCACCTGGAGACCGAACCACTGAACCGATTTTCAAGTTCTATAGCATAAAACGTAGGTATGGACATGGCCTAGGGCCTTTCGTAGGCTATTTTAATGTAACTACAATATTCTTGACACGGAAAGCCAAATGGGCTAAAATTGTTGCTCTCACCTAGAGATCGAACCAATGAACCAATTTTCAATTTGTATAGCTTAAAATGTAGGTATTAACACCGACCATGACCTTTTGAACTCGATTTTGATGTGACTGCAGTATTCTAGTCGGCAGAGCAATTATTATTGTAGAGCACTGGGCAGAAATCATTAAGTGGAGTAACAAATTTTTGCAAATCGAGCTAGAAACATGAAATTTGGTACACAAGTCTTGGACCCCATGAAATACCTCCCAAGTGTCTTCAGCACCAACCCCCCTCCCAGCACCCTCCACCCCGTGCCCCCTCCCAGGGGCTTTGGCAACAAATTCTTACAGATCAAGCTAAAATCATGAAATTTGGCGCACAAGTCATTCTTAGCAGCATAAATCGAATCAGCCATGGAACCCACATGAAATACCCACAAAAGGACCCTGGCACCCCCCTGTGCCCCCTCACTGAGGTTTGACCAACAAATTCTTGCCGATCGAGCAAAAAGCATGAAACTCGGCACTCAAGTCATTCTTAGCATTACAAATCAAACCAAGCATGGAACCCCCACGAAATATCCCAAGGGGCCCCCTAGCGCTCCCCTGTGCCCCCTCTCTGGTGCTTGACCAACAAATTATAGCAGATCGGGCTAAACACTTAAATTGCGATACACAAGTCATTCATAGTAGTACAAATTGAACCCCCTAGAGATAACCAACAAGGCACCACAACTACTCCCCCCCCCCCCCCGTGCTCCCTGCTTGAGGCCTGACGAACACATTCTTCCAGATAGTGCTAAAAGAATAATATCTGCTACACAAGTAATTGTTAGCAGTAGAAATCAAACAAGCTATGGAACTTCCGCGATATCCTCCAAGGCCCCTCAGTGCTTCCCCCATATTCCCGCTCCATGGGGTTGATTTCCGAAAAATTCTTGTTGATCGTACTGAAAGCATGCATTTTGGTACACAGATCATTCCTAGTACTAGAAATTGAACCAGCCATGGATCCCCATGAAATACCACCAAAGCCTCCCCCAGCACCCCTTCCCCTACCTGGGCACCCCATGAAGCATCAATGACCAACAAATTCTTGATGAATGTACTAAAAGCATCCATTGTAGCAGTGGAAATCCAACTACACTTGGAACCCCATGAGATACACGCACCCTCCAGTGCTTCCATGTGTCCTCTTCATGAGGTTGATGATCAACAAATTCTAGTTCGATTTGTAATGCTAAGAATGACTTGTGTACCAATTCACACTTTAGCACGATCAGCAAGAATTTGTTGGTCATTTGTTGGAATAATTTGGAATTTGAAATTGGAATTGGAATTTATTAGCCAAAATTCGTAGTACCAAAATTCGTAGTACTACATTTGAGTGTGGTAGGGGGACAGGAAAGGTCTTAGGGGATATCTCGAGAGATTCCATAGCTAGCTCGATTTATTAGCTAAGAATTGACTTGTGTACCAAATTTCAAACGCTCGATGTTCGTAATTAGCCCGAATTCTGGCCCGTAACAGCTGTACTAATCCTGAAAATCGAACCAACGAACCGATGCTCAATTTTACAACATAAAACATACGTATGATGAAGGCCTATGGGCTTTTGAACGCTATTTTAATGTGACTACAATTATTGTTGTTGTTCTTCTTCGGGAAATTTTGCTCTCACGTAGAGATCGAACCAAAGAACCGATTTTCAAATTTTATAGCTCTTAAAATTGAGTATTAAATAGGCTTTCTTATAACAGTTAATTTAAGGTGATTACAGTATTCTTTTCTGTGTTATTCTTGCTGAGACAAGAAAAAAAATAATGGATATTAGTATTAAAAAACACTAAAGCTTATAAAATACGGATGTAAGCCTTAAAAAACTAAAAGCCGTAAAGGAACAGATATTAGAAAAAGACATGTAAGCCTTTTTGTAAGCTCCAGTTTGTTTTTTTTGGGTCGCTGGAGATTCTTTTACACGTATGAGTGCGACGCTGATGGCGTACAAAGTTTTTTAAGGCTTACATCCGTATTTTATACGCTTAAGCGTTTTTAAATATATATATGACTGAAGTCCTCTCTCCATCAAAACTGAAACTATTAATTTCTCCGTTTCTATTCAATATATTTCGACCAAACTTGGCCAGATAATAGATAGCAACTTTTCCCAACTCTATACCAACTTTCCAGCAGCTAGAAACAATAGAATAGCGTATTTATTTTGCAGATGCAGGCTTTCAGAGCTCAGTTGACTTGTTTCAAAGTGGCCAGCAACAATTGACTGCATGCATAAAGCTTTGTAGCGCGACGCCATAGCTGTAAAAAAAAAAGGTACACGGATTACAAACAAAAACGTCAAGTTTGCCGTAAAAAAGGGGGTTATATGATTGAATTTTCACTTGTTAAAATGAACACGGATAAAAATTGATGATTTTTAATTGAAATAATAAAATGTACAATTGAGAAAATGCCATCTGTTTAGGTGCTGTTGTGCTTTACTAATCATATATTTAAAACGTAAAGCGCGCCTTTAATTTGCAAATTTAAAACGCACCTAAACAGATGGAATTTTCTCAATTGTACATTTTATTAAGCAACCAAAATTTAATTTGCCGTGTTTTTTTAAACTTCACTTGACTACCACCAGCATGGTATATGCTTCGTCGGAATTCCTTAACTATTCACGACTCCAAATTTACAATGGTGAGTGTTAGAAATGAATTAGAAAATTTGTAATTTCTTCCGAAATAATTGTTCGATTTACGGCAAATTTTGGCTCAGCAATACTAATTAGGGTATCAAGCGTTGTACCAAATTTCAATCCAATCCGATCTTTCGTTTGGGCTCCACCTAGACTTTAAATGTGCGACCAACCAACATTTTGCAATTTGGTGTCCGTTATAGGCTACGCTTCGCTCGCTCGCTCCGCTAATAAATAGAGTGTAGGACTGGCCTCTCGTGAATCTCATTCAGACGAGAACAGGAAGTTAGCTCCGCCATGTTGGCGTTACCGGCGTCGGCGAAGCTCCTGATGGACTGCAGATTGCGAAGGATTGGAATGCATTGTTTCTAGTATAGTTGCAACATCCTGGGTTACGGCTACTTAACACGAAATACCAGATGAGGCAAACGACATTACAGGTAGGATGACGAAATACCATGGGTGTTAGCATGGCTACACGCGAAATAGAGGAAAACGACGCAAACATCGTACAACGAAATTTTTCCTAATTCGAAATCGTAAATCGAAATCGTAAACCAAAATTGCTCCGGAAAATCGTTTTGCGGAATGAAAACAAATATTCTCACACCGAGTGCCACTCGTACTTTTTACAAAATTTGTAATTGGTGCGTTCTATCACTCAACTCCTTTGCAGCAAATTAAATCTGGAAAGGAGTTTGGTGCTTAAAACACACAAATTATCGATTTCCTAGAAGCACGAGTGGTATTATGACGGATAATTTTCACTTGTGTGTCGCAATTCTTAGCCCCATTTTACTCTTCTAATTTTTTAGTTATATCATTTAGTTCGATTAACCGCTGTGACACTCCGGCGGCTCTTTCTTTTAATGATTTCGCCCATTGACGCTTTAGGAATTTGGTTGGGGGGGGGGGGG
>JAHWFP010268745.1:0-13187 GCA_023313725.1 Lithobius niger
ACCGAAATGAAATGGTTTTGGTTTTCGCTTTAATCTTTCAGTTTTAAACTGTATGGTGCAAAGTCTATAATTCTGAAAAATTGGACGGCCGACATGACTGAGAATGATTTATTTACTTCTTCAATGCAGGCTTCTGGAAACTAGTTGAATTGTTTCCGCGATTCTTTGCCATAATACTGCATCTGCTTGGCACAATGCAGAATCAACAACCCATTAGCGGATACATGCTAACTCTAGACATACGCTAGTGTGTTGCCATCAAAAAACAAACGTGGGATAAAGTGGGCAGAACCTGAACAGAAATACGCATTTCCAATGTTTCGTCTTTTCGCAAACAAAATTGGGTATACAGTGGACATACCGTACACGTGATAGACCAGACCGTAGCAATTACGATAAAATGGAAGCGAAAAAAGCCAACAAATTAACTGAACAAAAACAGGCTTTGCCGTTTAGAAAAAAGCATTAGAGCTCGTATCCCCATACTCACAGCTGTGAAGGTACACGAATAAAAATTGATTAGAGTTCACTCGAACGCAACGAACTATAATTTGAACTCCAATTCCAGGGAACAAGGGTTGTGACATGCCAGTCTCCATGCACACGTATTCATGAACATCACCAATCAAACAAACAAAACGGTTGGATACTTCACATAAATGAAATACGTACAAAAAATACAACATACACACGCACATGAATCAGAACGAAAATCTGAAACACATACAAACAGACGCCGTAAACAGCAAAACATCTACAAAGGATGAAAAATACATATACAAAAACAGGCAATAAAAACTGTCTTTAATTAGGAGTATGCTTGTTTCACAAATTATAAATGCACAAAATACACATCTAGCCACTCACACGAAACATACTGAAAATATAAAACAACAAACACAGACAAATATTTTAAAAAAGCCTGTACATCACCCAAATTAAGTGCACACAAACATACACACGCACGCAAACATTAAACATTTCAAACACAAACTGTGTTCACTCTCTGACATAACCATTGAGCAAAAACAGTCATTGTTCCCTGGAATTGGAGTTCAAATTATAGTTCGTTGCGTTTGAGTGAACTCTAATCCGTTTTTATTCGTGTACCTTTGCAGCTGTGGGGATACGAGCTCTAATGTTTTTTTTGGTTTTTGGTTCAGTTAATTATGGGTAAAGAAGTCTCCACTACTGAGTTCGTTGCAATTGTTTTACTTTAAATTCCTTACGGAAAAGATAGTGGGTTGCATTTTTATTTCAGAATACCAAAGGCTTTGGCTTGGAGAAAAAATCTGGCCACCGTGGGAGTCCCGAACACGTAGACGTGGTCACAGGCTGGGTCCCAGAGAAGAGAATGTCCCCAATTTTGGTCCAAATAATTTAAGAGTATTCAATCTCTTGAACTAAAACAGCCAATATTTTTGCTAATTTTAGCACCGTGACTTAGTGAAAACAATTTTTCAAAATCTTCTACCAGCAATTTTACATGCTTCTGTCCATCCCGAAGGTTTGGAAAGCATGAATTTCCTATCCCGAAGGTTTAGGTAATCACGGCAGGCCCCCAACATATGCAATTGATCATGGAGTGGACGATTGAATTCAAGGCAAAGCTTTAACCCAATTCACCTCTTACTGCACAGCTAGAGGACTGTGCACAGAGTAATTCATATTAGGCAATAAACTCAAGTTGTAGCATAATCTAGTCCTAGCAGAGTCGTAGAGAGTAACCTTTCGAGTTGCTTCTCCAACACCGACTGGCCCTTCGGTTGTTCAGCCATCAGCTTTTATACTGTGGAGAAAAATAGACGTTGCCTAAGGCATTACGTCACGTGACTGGCTAACAAGTGCGAGCAGGCTTGCTACCGGCTATTGACGCTCGGCCAAGTTCTGAGTTTAGGCAGAAGTTGGCAGGTTGCACAAGCATTTCTACATAACGGCAAGGCGCATCACGAGTGTTGTGTTGCGTCCTGCTATGCGTAAAAAGCCGGTAACAGGCCATTTGGTGCAGCATCTTCAGAATCTTATTTGACCAAAGCAGCGCTAAAGTCGTCAACTTTCTGGCACGCGCGTGAAGGGGCATTGGTTGAGTCAGGAGGTGAACCACGCGATTTCTACACCAGTCGGCCTAAGGTTGAAGAGGCGATCTGCTTCACTGCAGCAAGACTGGCATTTTTTCGCAGGCCATCTATACAAGGTGGGGCAGAAAGGAAGGGCCACCCTTGGCAATCAAAGATGGTTAATGTTAGGATAATGAAACTTTGCATGGTATGTAGGCGAACGGGGGGCCAACTAACCATGTGTCGATCACTGACCTTGACGTCCCCTATTTTCAAGGTCATCGTGATGCTAACTTTTTAACCATGCGTCGTAGAACCCCAGTGTAAATTAGAAACTTGTAGACATTGGCAAGACATGGCTATTGCAAAAAGCGGAACGAAATTCGGTACGCTAGTTTAGGAATTACGGAAATTACAAGCATCATTCTGTTGTGCTGACCGAATGGCTTTCCTGCCAAACAGTTCTGTCAGGGTCTTTCGATACACCACTCATTGGTAGGTAATGGTGTTGGCAGCATACGCAAACTGGCATAAATCAGTAACGGAGATCAACTCTGAAACAAAATCAGATATGTTAACCTGAGGGACGGACAACTTTAGTTGTTTTTTTTTTACGACCACGGTGACTAAATTATGCCAACTAGCATAATATGCTGTAGTTTGCAGCACCATTCTGTCTATACGTGTAATGTAGCAGATTGTGTCGAGCTGGTGTCGAGTCACCAGTATGTCAGTTGCTGTTTGTTTCCAAGCAGGTTTCACGTACTTTGAGGACCACTGGACTTTATTTCACATTCACTGCTGCCAATGTCTACAAGTTTCTAATTTACACTGGGGTTCTACGAAGTATGGTTTAAAAGTTAGCATCACGATGACCTTGAAAATATGCGTCAAGGTCAGTGATCGACACATGGTTACTTGGCCCCTTCGTTCGCCTACATACCATGCAAAGTTTCATTATCCTAACATTAACCATCTTTGATTGCCAAGGGTGGCCCTTCCTTTCTGCCCCACCCTGTATAGCTAAAACCTATACAACGTATTTTTAACGTGAGTTTTCCCAGAATGAGTTATCCCATCGACCCAGAATGAAAGATGGAACATGCAAGTGCAAATATGAAACATAACACCGACCTAACATGCGCTCAATTATTAATCATAGTCATGCGAAGGGTAACTAGTTCATTATTAGTGCAAAGGTAAGTATCACATCCAATCTGTTTACACAAATAAAATTACGCCATTTCAGAACATCATGCAGTCAGATAATGAAATTAAAATTATCGAAGTCTCGATCATGTTCTATACCTATCCTGAATTCGACGTTAGGCACGCCAGCGTAGCAGCGAAGATCTGCAATAGGCCTAACGAGAGAATACACCAGCTAGGCTATCCTTAAGAACATGCACACGCAACACTAAAACATTTATAGCCTACGTAGATCATGCATTATGGGTCTAGGCTACTCATGCCATACGTAAGACACCACAAACACCGACATAGGTGTTCCCCTGCGTAAATCTTTTGAAATAAAAGTCATGTTTTAACCCGTCTAGTCTACGCGACTTTATTCCACTCTTTAAACACATACATTACTGATTTCAACCATTGCACTTTAACATCGCAACTTTAAGCAATAATTTTGCCATTCAGTAAGTAAGTAAGTAAGTAAGTTTATTACAAGAAACAATTGCAGTATGACAATGCAGTATGTGCCCACATCCCACAAGAGCTGATGCCCGCGTGTGGCATGTAGGTACCATACAAGAAATTATAAAACAAAACATTGCATAAAAAGAAAAATTCGCTGCAAAACTTTAGTAACAACATGTAATTAATAATAGAATTATTTAACTATAAACATAAAACGAATTATAAAATAATGGGAAGGTAATGGATAGACAAGGTAAGACATACTTATTGCGAAAAAAAGTTTAGCTTACAATTTTGAATAACTTTTCTATAGAGTCAGTATTTAAGCCCAGTAGCCATTTATACAAGGATTTTTGGAATAAATTATTCTCAACAATTTCTTTCAACTTGTTTGGTAAACTATTGTATAGCTTGCTGCCAAGGAAATAGCTGCATTTATGTAATCTTTCTTTATTTACTTTAGGCTGGATAACGTAGTTGTTCGATTCACTCCTAGTGTGGTAGTTCGTTAGTAAACGAGTTGTAGCATGAGTATTATTCCTCCGAAAACGAATTATAACTCGATACACATATAAATGGCGAACTGGCAGAATACCTAGCTGCTGAAAAGTAGGTAGCGAATGTTCATTTTGTTTTTTGAATGTCATTACTCGGACAATCTTTTTTTGAAGCATAATAACTGGAGCAACAGCGTTCATTACCATAAGAAAACATTAATGATATTCCAATTATAATTTCCTCCTCATGTTACGCTAATTTCCCCTCATACATAACAATTAAAATGTAAAGCGTCACGTATCGTGACCATTAAAATGCTACATAACTTTTCATACTGACGTGTCTTGCCTTTACTGTCGTATAGAGGAAAATCATAAGAAAATGCGGGGGGGGGGGGGGGGGGAAAGTTGATAAATAAAGTGATGTTAGTTTGAATTTGGTTAATCAATGTTATTGAGCTCCATGCATTCTGGATAAAGTAAAGGTAAGTTCATTTATATGATGTTGAGCCATCATGGTGAAAAAAAACTGTTAAATCCAATAAGCATACAATCATCCAAAATATATTTATCCAGTGGCGTTACTATGGTTTTGTACTGAGGGGGCAACACTAGCCATTCAGCCGAATGGTGTGGAGGAGAAATCAATAACAGCTATGGGGTCTGGGGAAGCGCTGTGAGCTCCTTCAGCGGGATCTCCGAAACCTGACGCATTTTTGCTGTTTTCTGGCATTTTTTGTGCCGTTGGAAACATTTTTATAAAATCACTTTTGCAGACTACATTATACGCATAAAAAAAGATGTTAAATCTCTCAGTTTTTCATACTAGATACCTATTTTTTATAAATAAAATCTGTCTTCGGGAAGTCAAGGTTTTATCAGCTAAGCTAAAAGTGAGTTGGCCAATTTGCCGAATAAGCTTTCAAAATCTTATATAGAGGGGGCGAATCGCCCCTTTCGCCCCCTCCTAGAGTGTGCGCGGCCTATCTTGAGTTCGCTGCAGAACGAACACAGACAATCGATTGTACGTTTTTGGTAGCAGAGTGCCTTGTTGATATCCAAAATGGTTACAAAAACAATGGCGGCCGTCGATTAAAGCCGCTCCCTCCAGGAAGACGTAGTCGCTCATAAAATACTTCCAGGACTCAAGATACGCCACGCACACTATAGTTACGCCACTGTATAATTTAACCACAACCTAATGCTTTCAATAAACACGTAAATCTATCAAGCCGTACCTAATAATTTATGCTTCACCACTGATGCTACGTTCTAATTCTACCTACCAATGTCAAGTCACATACATAACTGCAATCTTGCTCTTCACTGCTTTTATACGATGCCTGTGCAAGCGCCCGTCGCACACAGTTCTTAACTATTGCACTAAATGACACTTGTGCTAGTTCATCCCGACATTCAGATTAGCCTCGCACTGAAGAGGGATTGTGGTGGAATATTATGCCACAATCTTGCATTGAGTCTCCCGCTTACCTCCATCATCTATGTCTGCAAAGGTCTGGCGTTCTGAAGTTGGTTCCCGTGGAGGTGATGGTGAACGTGGTGTATCCAGAACGAACGCTCCTACAATTTCCGTCATTGATCATGATAAAGCGTAACGCACAATATAATCATAATCTCCACCGTCTCTGACCTACTGATGCGATTGTGGCACAAGTGGCAGTGCAAGTGTCGCTCTACTTGCATGATGCGCGTCTCCCCTAGTGTATGCTGTTCTCCCATTGGTTGAGAGCGTGCCGTGTTGCACATGCATCATTCTAAGTAATACTTTCAGTTGTAAACAGGTCCCTTAATAAGGTTTGGGTTCGCAACATTTGAGAAATGACCATGTCAAAAACTTTATTGTGTCCTATTGTGTCTTCCCTTCGATGTGCGTAGTCTTACACAATAGAGCAGTGACACGACGTAGTATTATTGTATATAACTCTATGCTAGAGCCTTAATGGGTTAGCTGCAAGGGGCACTTCAGAGAGAAACAGAAGGGCGTCATATACTGTAGCCGATGCTGTGAAGATTGATTTCTTAGACCTAAAACGTGCGATTTTTGTTGTTGGAGAAAACGACGTTATTTTAAGGCTAAGAAATCCGCTCTTCCGTTGTTTTTCCCTCCATTTTTATGTAGCGCACCTTGTAGTTATGCCCTCCAAAACCCATACTGGTGCCAATATGGCGGCAAATGTCACTGCTCTATACTATCATTTCCACTGAAGGTTAATCCTGAGAAATGAATATAAGTATGTAGCGCAGAAGTTGGCGCCTGCCTTGTCCGTCCCTCCTTGACTAATCCATGACATATGTACACTTTTACCTTTTACGCAAAACAATAAGAATCACTTGAAACTTGTTTGACTGCAGAATTGTGTAAATCCACAAAAGTTTGCGAGTTTAACACGTATACAAAAGTCAATGGATAGTTTATCAACTCTGTTCTCTCCATGCAGCAAACAAACACTTGAACGTGTTTTGTAACAAAGTTATTAATGACAATATGAAAGATCACGTACGCCAATAAATGAATTCACCAACGGAAAGCTTACCATCGATCTTCCCCACCACAGAAACACATTAATGAGTACAGTGATAAATGCAAACCGCAAATGTGAATTTGTGCACGCTGACCGTTCAGGTCATTCACATTGTATACACACCGTACACATGCTGTGACTTACAGTTTATGATTCTAAACTTTCCATTGCACGTTGGTGGGTGTGTGAATAAACGTGGATTGTAAATTTGGACGTGGCCCTCCAGTCGAAAATGGGGAATTTTCTTCAGCTCTGTCCCGAGTTGCCACAGATATTTAACACGACCTTACACTGAATCTCTTGGGTCAGCAAACATGATGGGTCTGTTTGGGTTTGTCCACTTAGCTACCAAGCGTTCCTTCTTGAGTCATGCATTGACCTCCATAAAAATACTATCATCTCTTGCAACGGTATTGGCTCTCTGTACATCTACCATCTCTTTGTAGCTGATTGACTTTACATTCATGGAGCTTGTAACTTTGCCGAGCAGTGGGTGGATCGGCCGTACCCTCCATCCCCTCTTCCTTCGGTTACGGATTAAGGCGTTGCTGCACTCGTCTGGGCAGCTGTGCATTCTGGACATCGTCTGCTTCCCCACGTTGGTCAAGCATGGAGGTTGCTTCCTTCTCCCGGGCTATTGTGTAATACCCTTTTACTGTTGCTGCTGAATTCGCGAATGCTAGACCGTGAGTGTCCAAGTTCTCCATGACAGTGAGAGTCAATGGTCCCAACGTTTCAGCTGTAGTCTCTTTTCTGTAATACGGCTCCAGTTCGGCGATGTTTACAGAGTCTAGGTCCTTCCATTCTTTACACGACGTAGTGCATGCAAGTTAGTACCATTACGCTTTAGAATGACGAAGGGGTTAGTGGGTTTTGGTTGGGGCGATTTTGCTATGTCTTTCTTAGCAGAACTTACGACATGCGTCCTCCTCGCCACCCAGTATCTTTCTAGAAACTCTAGGAATGAACGTTTAGCATCATAATATTGCTTTGTTGGTATCTTGGTCTACATTTTTAGCGGTCTTCTCCTGTATTTCTTTGAATGACGATACAACTCGCTGCTGTATTTCGTCCAGTATAAGTGTATCTCGAATCATCTAGCTCTACCACTCACGGTTCTTGTAGGTTACAGCGTAAAACAGTTTGTGCTGCTGAGAATCCCAAAGCTTCATTCACACAAGTGGCGCAGAGTGAATGCAATCTTGTTCAATTGCAGATGCCAATCGTTGGTTTCCAGTGCATAGATGCGCAACATATGTTGATTCGTGTGTTCGTGTGCTCCGCTCGTTCGTCCGTTGGGTTGCACGGGCTCATCCAGTGGGCCTTGACGCCGAACTCCTTCGCTAGTCGTTTCTATGCTGCTGAATGGAAGAAGCTCCCACAATCCATGAGCATGCACCTTAATTGGGCTGCCCCAATAAATGAATGCAGCCTTAATACATTCACATATTTGTTTAAATTTTGTACAACATAGTGGGTGAAACTCCACCCACGAATAATGTTCCTTCAGATCAACAAAAACAACAAAATTTGTGACGTGAACTTGTTGGTGGCAAAGAACCCACGATATCCACCGCCATCTTGGCAATTGGTGCCTGTGGTGGGTGCATAACTTCCATGAACCCTCCAGTTTTCACGTTCTGCATTTTGCACATCTGACACTGATCACAAGTTTTTATGTAGTCCGTGATTGTCTTCCTCATTTTGTGCCATGTAATGTACTGTTGTAGCAATTTCACAGTTTTAATGAACCCCAAAATGCCAAAACCATGAACCGCTGAATGCACGGTAGCAGTGGTCTACTCATCTCCTAATTTCGAGGTCTGGTCCTCTTCCGCTCCCGCTGTGCCTGTTCGATCCTAACCAACGTCGGAAATACAAACTGGTTTGTCTCCAAATCCATCATATCCGAGTTTGTGTTTTTTTTGTGCATTCCGCGCCAATTTGTTCGTCACAAATTCCATTACTACTGCCGTCAGAGTCTTTGTCAGTGACGTCATTATCATTGATGCAGATCTGGGTAATCTGACATGCCATATCCAAGTGGCTGTGCGTTGTTTGGTTTCCTGTCATGTTAAACGCATCCCATGTCAGTTTCATTTTTTTTCTTCTTCTTCCTCTTCATACATCCTGCTAATGGCGTCTACAGCTGCATTGTCGGAGTCTTTACGGAATTGCAATGTATAGTTCATGTCTTGCAACTGCAAGAAATGGTCCTGGGACGAATAATCCGTGGGACGAAAAGTCCAATCTTCTATCCGGGAACTGCGAATTAGGAAGTAACCACTTTTTAATACACGTTATGCGAACTGAGACATTTACTCGAATGGAGATTACAATATATGAAAGGGGAAGTTATTGTAGTGGGTTATGCAAAACGGATAAATGTAATGCTTTGTAGCGTTTCACATACATTAATAGTAAAGGGGGGGGGGGCATGAATGGAAACAGGATTACGTGAAATGGGTCAATAGCCAAATACCCTATAATTCGGTCGAGAATTTCGGTCTCGCCTCGACTTTCAACCTTCTGTGTTGCTCTCTTCTGATCAAGGGTGCATCCCGTCATTTTTGACAAAGTCTCTTGTATTTCTGGAACTTTTTGGAATTGTTGAAATTCCTCCCATAAATTAAGCCAAATCACCAATTCGTGTATCACGAAAAGATGGCCGGGCATGGCAAAAACTGACAAAAAAGAAAGAGCTAAGTCGTTCGTATAAATCATAACAGAACCAGACACATTATATACTATCATATCAAAAACCAAAACTGGTAAAAGGGGCCGCCAAGTTCCGAATGGTTCGGCGCTTCAAAGGAGTGATATCAACACACCAAAACACATTCGCCAAGTTAATCGCACCGCTTAATAGTTCGAAGGTTAAATGAAAACTAGAACATTGCTACTTTCGGTAGCAATGTTCAAGCTTTCATTTAACGTCCAAAGTATTATTCGGTGCGATTTAGTTGGCGAATGTTTTAGTGTGTTGATATCACTCCTTTGAAGGGCCGAACCATTCGGAACTTGGCAGCCCCTTTTACCAGTTTGGGTTTTTGATATGATATCACTCCTTTTTTAAACATTGTGTATTTACTCAAATTCACTACCGTGCAGATTTGTAATAAAGTGCCACATCAACAAAAAATTGGTTTCCAACACTTTGCTACTACCTTTTGCCTATATGTTGAACCAATCTCAACTTAGTCACCTCTTTATAGGTTTTTGGTTTGGTTTTAATTTTGTTGTAATTTGTTTTATTTAGTTAGTTTTGGTGTGTTGATACCACTCCTTTGAAGGGCCAAACCACTGTCAACTTGGTGGCCTCTTTATCAGTTTCTGACTTTGTTTATTTTGCTTTGTTTTTACAGTTGGTTTATTGTTCGTGAATTGGACGTGAATACAATCTCTTTAGCAACATTGTTTAGATTTATCGTGATACACTAGTGTGTGTCTACACGCACGTCAGTAAACACGTTATCATTGTCCGAACTTTGCCGTCCAATGAGAGACTATGCCGACAATACTAACAATGGTTATAACAATAATTTCGTACTTACGCGTCCTCCCACGCCGTTCCCGCTACGCCTCCAGGCTTCAAATCATAAATGTTACGCAGTTCGTATTGTACTGCACCCATTCATTCAATTTCATAACTCGAAGCCTTCCCGTTATCTCGGTATCGATGAATAATCACCCTATGGGATTTAACATGGGGATGAGCGGATAGTAACTATACTTTGTTCCACATTATGCTTTCAGAGAACTAACTGTATGACGCCACGTTTTCTTCCACTACGAGTGCAAAAAATCCGTAAACATCCCATTTGTAAACTGTAACAGTAACTTTGTTGAGTCTACAAGTGTGATATCCACACGTTTTTGTACTCTTAGTGCAAGGAAACGAGTCGTCATCCAGTCAGTTTTCTGAAAACATAATGTGGAACAAACTATAGTAACACATTTTCAACGTTACTGACAGTCAGATTTTGCATTGAAAGCAATTTAGCTGCATGGCATTCCTACACGAGTTAATTTTTGTCAGGTGGGTCATTGCTCTCGATTTCAACACAATTTAAGCTTTTGTACCGAATTATTATTTTTCCCCAAGTACCTGAAATGTGCCCAACTATGCTTCAAGATATAAGACACTGACGCTATGGCGTCGCGCTACAATCGTTTATAACCTCGACCGTTGAATTAATGTGATGTTTGTTGTGATGTTTGTTGCCTAACTTGGCGCGACACACTAGCGTATGTCTAGATACTTGTGGCTCTCGTAGAGTGTTAAATAAATAAATACATAAAATACATGTTTGATCAGATTGTTACGGAAAATAAATACAGATGCAAACCTATTTACGTTGCCTTTTGGACTTATATGTCAGACTGCCTGATCGGGGAATCGAACCGACGACCTTTGAGACCAAAGGCCGAGGTCCTACCACTCAGCCATACTGTGTCCAAAAGGTAACGCAAATAGGTTTGCATCTGTATTTATTTAACTCTTGTTGAGCCTTTGGCTTTTCCGTCCTTAATCATTATGGAAATGTAAGAAAATGAAGAAAAAATAAAACTAAAATTAAAGTAGACCAGGAAGGCAAAAGCGAGGCGTGATAGGCTTTTAATTCCCTCTAACTGTCTTTAGACAAAGTTAAAAGTCAGGAATACTGACTAAGTTAAGTTAGGATAAGCTACACAAATTATTGTTGTTTCGCAACTTTTTACTTTTTAGGTACTTTGCGCTCCTAGTTAAGAAAATGTGCCCAGGTGTTTAGGAACGCTACTATACGCGCCCAATAATTTTAATGAGGTACGTAAAAATACGCGAGGCTGACCCTATAAACTGTCAATAAGTTCAGGTTTGCGAAAACAGAGCACTCCAATGTCGCAGAGGGTTGGTGGAAATCAAGACCTGGAGCGCCCTGGTGTCGAGAAAACCTGAAATTATTCACGGTTAATCGAGTCTGTCTCACGTTATATGCGATTTAATGCAAAAGTTGGTTGCGTTAAATTAACAATTTTCTTTATTTTTTATCTGCTGCAATTATTAATGTTTTTCTTGTGTTTTTATTGGCAATTAATTGTAGTTAATAATATTTACATACACGACGTGACGTACATTCCAGAATGGAAACGTCCAGTTTATAAGCTTCCTGTCCAGGAATGTACGTACTTTTTTTTTTTACTGTCCCTGTTAACGAATTTCGTGTTTCAGGTAAAGGTCGTATTTTAAGTATTTAAAAGGGTTTAAGGTTAGGGTTTTAAACACGCAATGGGTTTTCGTTGTAGTTTTAGGTATATTTCGAAGTGTTCATGACCTAGTTTTCGTATCGTCGGGTTAAAAGGTTGGCTGGGTTGTTTCTGGGGGAATCCGCGACGTTTTTTTTTTTTTTTTGTTTTTTTTCGTCGTTGCAGAGTTGAAAAAATTCGGACGTTGTAATGATTGTCACATGGTGCAGCGGAGGCTGGGTAAACTCCATAAAAATTTCGATTATCAGAAAGGGTGGGTTATCAAAATTAACCCAAACGGTGACAAGTGTTGGTTTTCAGATTAACCGGATATAACGGCCACAGTTTTATTATAGGGTTGTTGCGATAGCCTAGTGTCACCACCGTCAATGCCGTGCAACGTCGTGCGGTATACAATGGGTGCAGGGGTACCCACTACCCACCCTACAGGACGACGGCATAAGGGGGGGGGGGGGCGGACACAAAAATAAACAATAAGAAAGGACGAAAGAAAGAGAAGAGGGAGAGAAATTTGTCGGTATCATCAGGAGAACAGTCGTTTTTGAAACTTAAAATGTTGAGTCTTCCTCGCGAAGCGGTAAGGCACACGACCAATTAACAGATCTTGCAATGGTGTCTATAGATAATCGCCGCGTAAGGAAACTTAACTTGAAAAAAACAGTTGACGTTTTTGCAGAAAATAAAGCAAGGTAGGTTGTATTCGTTTAACATGGGAAAGCTGCATGAGGTTTTAGTTTGAGGCTACTCTGGCTACCATACTTAAATAAAAAAAGATTTTTAAAATTAAATATGTATACTTTTTCCTTATGCGTGTGGTACCGTCGGGTCGGCGGCGCGGGCGAGGGTACGGGGAAGTCCACTATAATTTCTTGCACCCGGGCCCACACTGACTCACTTACGTCACTGATCACCATACAATTAAATCGAAGCATAATCACATTGATCTGGCAAATTTTGCTGGTCGGCTAAAAGTGCTCTCCAACAAACCCGAAGAATGCGGAATTTCTTGTAGTTCCAATTTTTTAACCCGCCCCCTCTTTTTTTTGGGCGTTGCCCGCATTGACTTTCTTTTTTCAGCGTGCTTCATTTTGCACTTTATACGCTTTATTATAAACTTTCCTAAATTTTTCTCACTCCGTATCTGATCTGCTTCGAAAGTCAGTTGTGATCACCCAAGAATTATTTTTTTT
>JAHWFP010268751.1:0-12959 GCA_023313725.1 Lithobius niger
AGACAGACTTTACACCAGGGAATTATTTATAACAAGACAGACAGACACCCAGACAGACTTTACACCAGGGAATTATTTATAACAAGAGAGACATACACCCAGACAAACTTTACACCAGAGAATTATTTATAACAAGACAGACAGATACCCAGACAAACTTTACACCAGGAAATTATTCATAATAAGACAGACAGACACCCATACAGGTTTTACACCTGAGAATTATTTACCACAAGACAGAAAGATTTTACGCCACGGAATTATTTATAACAAGAGAGACAGACACCCAGACAGACTTTACACAAGGGAATTATTTATAACAACACAGACAGACACCCAGACAAACTTTACACCAGGGAATTATTTATAACAAGACAGACAAACACCCAGACAGACTTTACACCAGCGAATTATTTATAACAAGACAGACACCCAGACAGAATTTACACCAGGGAATTATTTATAACAAGACAGACAGACACCCAGACAAACTTTACACCAGGGAATTATTTATAACAAGACAGACAAACACCCAGACAGACTTTACACCAGCGAATTATTTATAACAAGACAGACACCCAGACAGACTTTACACCAGCGAATTATTTATAACAAGGCAGAAAGACACCCAAACAGACTTTACACCTGAGAATTATTTACCACAAGACAGACAGAAACCCAGACAGACTTTACACCTGAGAATTATGTATCACAAGACAGACAGGCAAACAGACAGAGCAAAATGCAAGCCGTCATTTAAACAGGACTTTGTGCTTTGCCTACTCAGTCAGTTAACCTTTAAAGCTTTCTCAGTAATGCTCGTACAGATTTTATAGATTATATGGGGTTAGTTTACATACGCTTATCTTATTTTCATTATTTTAGAAACACTTGTTGATACACCCTTTTGCTTTCTACAATATTTAACGATGTGAACATGCTTTCGTTGGTGAACATCCACTTTTTAACCATGCGTTCATACGACCTCGATGGCTGACTACACCATATCAGAATTCACCGAAACGTACCGGTTGCAATATGTGCTTCAATATTAATCGGTGCTAACAGAAACTGACATTTAACATAAACATTTATGTGTGTGATTGCTTATCAGAGCGAAATCGATAAATAAACGCAATCTCATCCATTAATATTATTGACTCCTGAAATTGGACATCGTTTTCCAACATTAATAATATTATCCCGAAGAATAATTAGGAATTATTAGTGCAGCTTCGCTTATTCGTCTGTGGAATAATGAAGAGATGACCTGAATAATTACTTTCGTTGGCATTGCATTTACAAACTTCGTGATGGAGAGTTTAAAATGGAGGTATTCAATTTTTAAAGGGGCTATAAATGGAATACTTGTTGCGTGTAATTGAATTCCAGTTATAAACCCACAGTAGATTATATCCCAGCAGGAGTAGAATAAAGAGCTCCGTTGTGATCGAGGAGTCGTGAACGAGGGGTCCAACATGTCACGTATGCCTTCTTACTTCGAATTTACAAGTCCAGATAAATCTGAAAATCCTTGTAAATCTGTGACAATCACCCAAATCCATCCAAATCTATGCAAATCGGTGCAAATCCGTATGAATTTGAAAATCTATACAACTCGAAAAACTGCAAACCCACGCAAATCAGCGGAAATTCAGTAAAGTCTGTAAAAATCGGAGCAAAGAGGGATACAACAAAATAAAAAGAAAAAAAAGACCCTCATATTATTTTTTTGAAGAATATACCTTATTCATTTTCTAACGGCAATTTTAACACTATTTTTAAAGTAGTAGGTTTATTTAGCAAACGGCCCGAAGTTCTGTAAGAACTTGTATGTGCCGGATTACAACAAAAAAGTATATGCAAGCACACGGTGCAGGGAAAATATGGTGTTTAAACAGCGAAACAGTTTAAGCTTTTCAATCCACCCTGAGCACACACAGACACGCTCATCATACACACAGCGAGTTAGGAACTAAAAAAAAATGGTTAGGCACTTAGCCAACACACTTGCAATTGTTTATATCACAAAAAAATGAGCAAAAGAAAAATAACACTGCTTACAATATCAGTAACAATGTCGACAATATCAGAGGTATATCAGAATCAAAATACCTAAAAGATATCATAAACAATAGAAACAAAATTAAACATTATCAGGAACGATATCATACTAAAAAAGCCGTGTAGCTGTAAAGAAAGAAAACTAAACTTTGAGCGGTTAGACTCCTTCTAACGGTTGAAGGGACATCAGGCCTGCCTTATAACATTCCGCCTGCCTTATGACAGCTACGCGCAGATCGCCATCCGCGCATTTACCAGAGCCAAGATCGGCTGGGGTGGTGGCTGCGTTCCTCGCAGCGAGGAACGTAGTTGCTGTCTCGGTTGGCTTTGGGAATAGTACACGAAACAGCATTAAGTTAAAGATTGTGTCGTCATAAACCGGAATGATTCTCGTATTTTAACATCACAATTTATAATTTGCTAGGCTAGAGTCTTATAATTTTGCTTCGGCGATCTATTGGAATAACTAATTTTAATTTTTACCGCATTAGTCTTTTAGATTTTTGATTTCATGGTAATTATTCGAAAATTAGTATATGCACACACAGAGATGAAACGTCATGATTATGGTAAGCGCGCAAAGCATCATATACGTTTAGGATACCGTAAATAAAGTTAACAATTATTCAACAGAAAATCTACTAGACGCCACATTTTAAAACGGATTTTTACCTAGGGATTGACTAACGGTAAAGAAATGGACCTTTGGAGTCGTACTTGATGTGGTCGATCGCGAAAAATGGCGCTGGGAGGGATATCCCTTTAATATTTTATTAAGTTGAAGCAGTAGCAATGGTATTTCATTGAAAGTGTTGGAGATTTTGTAGTTCCTCATAAAGGGTACCTCATATTGGTAAGTTGATTTTCGTAAGGTAAGCATTTTGGTATTGGAGCTGCTTTTATATTCATCATTAAAGTTATTTTTTAGGACAATTACAAAATTTCCCAGCAGTCTTATTTTAAGAATTTTATTTTTCTTATCAACCTCCATTGGTTTTAAATTTCCGTATTCATTGAACAAAATTGTTATAATTATATTTTGCAATTTTTGTAGCCTGATTAGGTGGCAGTCAACGATAAAGCTGAATCATTGACTCAGTTAAAAAAAAAAAAAAACGAATAAACCATTTTTGTAGACAGTTCCATGCGCTACAATTTCGGATTAAACCTATTTTATATAGCCGTTTCCGTGATATATTAAAAAAAAAACCGATTTCGGGTGCATGTTTCCAAGATGGCGGCATTAGCTCAACATTTTTCTACACCGTTTATTGGCTGAAATATTGAATCTACGAAAAAAATGAATAGATTATTTTTTGTAGAAAATTTCATGCCGTGAAATTCATGCCGTGAAAACATATTTTCATGCCCGAGCAACTGTTACCGAGATACATAAAAACCATTTTCGGGCGCCATGTTTTCAAGATGGTGGCGTTTGCTCAACATGGACAGCTGAGGACTTTTAGTAGGTTGAACTTGATGTCACTACGAATGTCTGTGCCAAAAATCAGCTTATTATGAATTATTCCGAGCATTTGATATAATATGATTGGACTAGATCTGGTAATAAGAAAACAAGTCTCTTATCAATTTCTGGCTGCTACATCTTATTAGTACTACTAGTAGACAAGCATTACTCTAAAATTATAATCTAAATTGACACGAGTATCACGAATGTAGCTCGGTTTTCATTTTTTGGGAGATTGTGGCGGCCATTTTTAAAGATGGCTGCCATTTCGGGCGTTAAGGGACGAATTCAGTGGCACCACTTCTGAAATCAATCTAGGGGCCGTAACGAAACCCTGTGCCAAGGAAAACCTTTTAAACATCAAATGCCGTATATTCTACCTACCACAGCCTCTATAATTTTAATAATTTTTTTTTCAAGTGGGTAGTGGAGGGGGCTTTTAGGGCCGTTGACGTTCTCAACTCCAGAAGCACAGTATTACTCCACAGTAATACTAAATACTTAGTATTTTCCTGCTACTGGCTGAGAAAAACGTACATTAAATGCCCGTTGCCACCAAATTAGCATTGCAGCATTTAGGCCTATCGAGTTCTCTCTCGCAGGAAGCAAAGGAATGCACAAAGCAAAACTTTTAAACGCAACAAAACAAGCCACGTGACTCCTTATTTATTGAGTAAAAACTTGGTACGCCCTCGTGCACCTGCAAGCAAGCTGTAAAGCTTAACGATTTTTGTGTCACTAGATGGCGCCAAGAGATTTTCCTTATATTTTTCCGTGGCGCCATCTAGTGACATCAGTATCGTTAATCTTTATAGCTTGTTTCCAGGTGCACGAGGGTTTTACTCAATAATCAAGGAGTTACGTGGCTTGTTTGTTGCGTTTAAAAGTTTTACTTTGTTCATTCCTTTGCTTCCTGTGAGAGAGAAGTCGATAGACCGGGATGCTGTAATGCTAATTTGGTGGCAACCGGCCTTTAAATAGCAATTTTTCAAACTGACGTATACAAACTCACTCAACAGGCGAATTATCAAGAACAAAAACAAAATAGATATGGATGACCTCTAAAAGTGGCTTTATGTGGCGACCAAATTTTTACTTAGCGTGAATTGTTCGACGAATTCGTTGGCTGACATTTAAATTGAATAAAAACACAGTTCGGGCCCACAAAACGATTCGCTAAGCTTAGTACCCACGACCGACGAATCCAAAGCTGTGTCGACCAAGCCAAATCCACCCCCACCGTGCTTTCGACCAAGCAAAACCGTACCCACAATGGCCGGGAATCTATCCACAAAAACAGTTTCGGCTGAAGCAGATCTTCCGGATTGACATATGATTACGGACCGAACGAAGGCGACCGAAACTTCGAGAAGACCAACGCACCTCGTCCAAGCCCGCTCCATGGTTCGGGGCAACGCAGGGAAGTGGAAGGCTTACTCCAAGCCAACCAACCTGAGGAAATGCAACTACAGTGTTAAATTGCTTTCTTCGAAGCAGAAACCGCACGCATTAAAAAAAAAAAGACCTCATTTTAGACGTGTCCTCACGGATAATGCGGACAAAACAACCACTCCAAGCAAGGCCAGACGCCAGTCACTAGAAAAGAACTCAAAAATAATCGGTCACGCAAACCTCGTCATGCAATAAACGCTACGCCATTCACACGTGATTGTTATTCACCAATAGACCATAGCCGTATTAGACCGCAGCCAAAGTTTTACAGTATTAACAAAATCGCACACAAAATTCTTCATGAAACCACAAAAACTATTTTAATTAGAGAAAGAAATCACAAGAACTGAATATTAGCAAATTCGTATTAAAAATTTTAATTCTGCTTTTTTTTTTTTTTTTAGCAAATTTGTATAGTTGCACTTTCGAAATTCGTAAGCTTTTCTTTATGTAATAATTAAGCATACTATTTCTTTCGGGATTGGGAAGGGCTACTGGAAGAAAAGTTCTCAAAAGGATGAGAAGAAAAAATATTTTCTTCCAGGTATTCGGTAGCAGGCAAAACATTTTAATTTTTTTTTCATCCTTCAGGAACCAATGAAAAGATAGTCGGGGGATGGGCAGAGGTGAGAGCGGAGGGAAATGGAAGTTTGTGGTGGAAATTTTTTATTCCTACCTCAATTCATACCAAAAACATTTGGCAAAAAATAAGCTGCAAAAAAAGAAAAAAAAAAAGAAGGGATACCAGAAAGAAAACCCACAAGGGCGAAAGAACCTGCCAAGTTTCAGCCAATCAAAAATAGTGATAGCCTATCAGAATAAAAATAGTTACCACCAATTTTTCTGTACTATACCCCTAACATACATGCTGACTGAAAAGTGTTCCCCTTAAAAAAAGTAATGATATCACCTCTACCAACGAACAATCACCAAGCTAATCCCACCGAATATTACTTCAGACGTTAGATAATGAAAAACTTGACCGATGCTATACAGATAATATCAATGGTCAGATTTTCATCTAATCTTTTACCTAAAAGTCGATGGGATTAGCTTAGCGGTTATTCGTTGGCGGGGGTGATATAACAACTTTCTACGGGAAACATTGTTGTCAGTACATGGGTTAGGCTTAGTCAACTATGTAGAAAACTTGGTGGCGCCATTTCTATTCTAATATCAATACTTTGATTGGCTGAAACTTGGCGGGTTCTTTCACCCAAGAGGGTTTTGTTTGGAAGAAGACTTTGTAATTCTAAAAAGTCCCTATTGAAACACGTTAGATTCGTCCCTGTTAGTTCAGTCTGAGTTTTCAGAGGGCGTCACGTGTTCAATCTGGTAATTTTTGCCCATTTTTCAGCCCAAATCTAAAGTAAACTAAATTGCAACTTTAAATACAAGCTAGTTTCGTTTAGTTTAGTTTATAATTTTAGGCTAAAAACTGAGCAGAAATTTCCACGTAAAACACATGGCGCCCTCTGTAAACTAACACTGAACTAATACGAATATATCTAAGACGTTTCACTATCAGTCTCAATCAGAAATTCTCCTCCCCAACCCTATAAATTCTTGGTAAGAGTAAGATAAAGGATTCACCGTGACGAAAGCATATTCCTACACGTTTCTGAACTCACGTTTATTGAATGTTTCGATAAAAGCTTACACGACCAAAACCCGACGCCATATATATTTACCATGATTATTTTTAGCTTTTACTGAGAGAGTGAGGTTGCGGAAAACAAAACACAGCCTAAGGCACAGCCACCTACAGTAAAGGCCGTATCATCTTTTCCTCCCACAATGCTCCGCAAAACGGCGAATCGAATAACGACGCGGCAAGTTTGCCAAGTGGCGTCATCTGTTGACAGAATTCGGAACCCTGGTGGGTTAGTTTGAAATTTTGCCGCTTGGTGTAAAGATGGCAGCACGTAGCAAACTTGCGCTTCTCCTTCTATGCCAATGGTTGATTTTACTTGCCTAATTTGTCTTGATCTGATCCGGCCTTTACTGTAGGTGGCTGTGCCTAAGGGCGTGTTTAAGCGACGACTCGCCTTTGCATTCTCGCAGCTAGAAGCTAGAAATCTTCTGAAATTCCAACATGGCGGCGATTTTAGCTCTGCCAGCTCGAAACAAAAACGGCCAATAATGTGAGTTTAGAAGCGACTGGAAATTCGTCCGGAAAAAATTCTTTAACTTATTGTCACGGATTATAAGACTGAACGCATTTACTGAAACGATGTCTGATTTAGCTAATCCAGGTAGCATTGCTACCATGGCAACGACACCTTTACCATCGCGTGTGAATTCCAGCTTCGAGAATGCAGAAGCGAGTCGTTGCATAAATGCGCCCTTAGAAACGAGACCTTCTCGCTCGCCGAGAAGTCAAGTGTCTTGACTCCCTAAAATGCCAGGTTTCACCCTGGCTTCGGTTCATTTTTAGTTTTTTTTAAATTGTATGCCCTGGTTGTGCTTTGTGGGTTCACCCAGTGTGTTTTACATGTTTTGACTTTCGACGTAAAGTGTCCGCAGCCTATCTTGAGTTCGCCGCAGAAAACGAACACATATAATCGATTGTACGTTTTTGGTAGCAGAGTGCCTTGTTGATATCCAAGATGGTTAAAAAACAAACAATGGCGGCCGTCGATTAAAGCCGCCCCGTCTAGGAAGACGTAGCCGATCATAAAATACTTGCAGGACTCAAGACTCGCCGCGCACACAATAGTGCTAATTATTGCTCGAAAAAGGGTCGTATCCGACTCGAAGTGTCGTATTTTTATTGTATACTTGTACACCTTAATTGGCTTTTTACTTTTTCAATCACCGATTGGTGCTTTTTTCATCATTTGCACCTTCCAGTTCACTAAAACACGGACCCCAGAGAAAGGGGAGCTAGATAAGCAACTGAGCTATGGGATAGCCTCATCCTCCCCAAAGGGCAAACGAATCTCGTGGGGCCCTAAGATGTCGACACAATCACACAGTTTGGAAACGTCCTCGTAATTATTGGACCTGCTACGAACATTCCAAGAGCCTGTAGTGAGCGGGATCGGGAAGGTGGTGGTACAATATTCCCACACTCCACACTTGGTTCACTAACCTACTCATTCTGTATCGCTCTATCACCCTCTTCAAGAGTACCTAACTATTATCGGCACCCTCATCCTCATCTCCACCCGCACCTTTACTAACGAATTCGCCACCTATACTGACATATGCACCCACACTAACATCAGCGACACTCGTACTAGCAGACGCACCAGCACCTCCACCAACACTTCCATCAGTACCATTACTAGCACCAGCACCAACACTGGCGGCAACTTCCGCATCCAAATCAGCTGTTGAATCGGGATCCTGTGAAAAGAGCTGATATTTGTTATGGAACTTAACTGGCACTTGACCTCGCACACTCAATACTGTATCTGCATACAACCTCTGTACTCTATGACACTTCCTGAAGCACTACACCCACTGCATCTACAGGTGCACTATTCACTACCCTTACG
Organism: Lithobius niger; assembly: GCA_023313725.1. Taxonomy (NCBI): domain Eukaryota; kingdom Metazoa; phylum Arthropoda; class Chilopoda; order Lithobiomorpha; family Lithobiidae; genus Lithobius; species Lithobius niger. The sequence continues at coordinate 8,488 of JAHWFP010268751.1, forward strand.
GGTGCACTATTCACTACACTTACAGGTGCACTATTCACACTACATTACAGGTGCACTATTCACTGCACTAACAGGTGCACTATATGCAACTGTTGCAGCTTCAGGCAGTGAGTGCTCACCCATTGCATACTCGCTCTCTTTATGCGCACGCAGCATTGAAGCATATGACCTGACATGCTGGCATGGATCTCTGTTCCCTGAAAACCTGCAACCGGCAACCACACAACGTTCTCATAAGAGCTGCCTGCAACCTGCAACCGGCAAAAGGTACTTTCACAGGACCGGCGCACGTGACCATGAAAATTGCAGCTTAAACATTGAAGAGGTCGTTCCGAAACCACAAAGAGCGCTGGAATCTCCCACACATGAATTATGTCTGGTATTTCATCGAAGGATACGTTGTCTCGCAAACACAAAGTTAGCCTACTCACTCCAGAAAAGCAATGCGCAATGCCACGACCAAGTTGCGTTCATGATTAAAGGACGAAGGGAGCTATAATTGATGAGAGCTGCCCCAATGTCACGTTCGGATACCTCCTAGAGGAGCCAATGGATACGAACCTGCGAATTTAAGTCATGGATGCTTGCCAGTTAACCACTGATTTGTAAGTCGTTGGCCCTCTTCAAGGAGCTTTTAGCTGCAGCAGACTTAAGCTCAATTTGCAAAACGTTGTTTGCTCTTAAGGAGCAGATAGCCTCCACCTACCAAAGGTCAACAACCTTGGCCACTGCATCACGAAGGTGCGGCAATAAGGGACGACCCGACTGATCAGGAATAATACCAATGAATTGACCATCTTAATGTTCGCCAGACCTCCGCGGTAGAGCTTCTTCAACCACTCTAGATCACGATTGGAAGAGCCCATGTTGAACCACCACTTGGACCTGTTTAATTATGATCCTGCCGCCCGACTACCAAGATTCACAACATCCGCTTCTGCCACATCAGGTTCATTGGCGTTAACAAATAAAACGTCGTCAGTGTCGCTGCCGTTGTTATTGCTATTGTTAGCATTAGTGTTATTCCCATCACTACCGGTCTGTGCCGAACCAGATCTCGCACCACGCACCACCCACACCATACAAATGCAAGTTTATGTCTGAAATACCTCTCTCAATCACTTTGCCATGAACCACTTCATAAACTTGATCCGAACAATGCTCTTTTCACGAAGTTCTCATAAGAGCTGCCTAACGTCAGCAGCCATCTTTTTGTGGATGTAAACTGCAAAGGTATCAACGGAATATTGTTGGCTTGTTGCTGCCCACTTCCGAAACAATCACCTTGGTTCTGAAAGCCCGCATCTACGAAATAAATACGCCTGTCTATCGTTTCAAGCTACTAATTTCGAAGGTCTCGAAATTAACAACATAGCTTAAGTCGGTTTAAAACTATACGTGTTTGCCTGAATCACGGATTCTTTCATTTTACCCATTAACCATTATCAATTTTGACGAAAGTTTGATTTTCCAGGCACGGCAGCAAACACATAACATGTGCACCAAGGCTGACGAAAACGTTCGTGTAATTTTCTAATGACAGTTAACCATTGGGAAGCCAGTAAACTGCAGCCACCAGCCAATCACGCCTTCTTAACACCAATTAAACGAACACATGTAGTATTTTATCAGATTAAACTGTCAGCCTCACCCCTCCATCTTGTATTAACAAGCGACTCGTCTGGTATCCCGGTTTCCACCACATAACGAAAGTATGAAAAATCTGTAATTTGGTAGGCCTAAACCGATTTCTAAACGGTACCGATTTCTGACGTACCTGATAGTCAAGTGACACATTATTCGAGTTACCGGCGATGCGCACCTATCTTTGGTCAGCAACAGCCCAAACAAGCATAAAAGTATCGATAAGTTTTCTCAACTACTCGTTGTATTCCAAAACTGATGAAAACACCTTGCGCAAGTGTTCGGCACTTTTTTGAAACTTCGGATTGCAACTCATGATTGAGAAAATTTATCGACCAAAAACTATGCTCTCGTGATGTTACTACTGATAAACAATCCTAGCGAACAAAAAAACTGCAGGTTCACCATCTTTACAGGGTTCCCACCAACCTGGAAAATCTGGAAAACTAAGGGAATTTTAACTACGTTTGAAACTCAGAGAAATCGCTGATTTTTCACAAAAAAAAACCTGAAAAACTCAGGGAAAAAACCAAAGTAACAAAGGTTAGAAATATTATGTTAACATGCTGCATTAAAAATGTTATCCTTCTGTTTCTGTATTAACATCTAGAAGTTCATTAAATGAGCCCATTACTCTTTTGCATGATGTGAGCCCTTTAAAGAGTAAAGCTAGTAAAATGTATGCCAAAAAAAATTCCTTCCTACAATATTATTACGGTAAATACCCTGGAAATTGACATCAACTACTCTGGAAAACCTGGACAACTTAGGGATTTTTTTTCCCAGTATTTTAGTGGGAATCCTGCTATGGCTGGTAGAATCAGCGGAAAAACCACCTCGAAGAGTCTATGGGTCGGAGCTGCATCAGTGACGTCACGCTTAGGGATCTGAAAATTCATCGCACGGTTAGGAATACCTTCGATGAGCTGCAGCGATGCATTTAGATGTCCAGTGAGTTTAGGAAAGACCCAAAGTTCCAAAGTTTTTAAGAGGACTGTTTTATTGACGTGCAACACCGTTAATTTTACATCGCTTCTAATTCCTCAGTTTGGAAAAATATCATCAGCATTTAAACACAAACTCGTTCGACTGAAAGCATTCTTTGTCAAACAGACAATCGCTCCACATTACAGCTAACGTCTAGTACGGGAAAATCCTCCATTGCACGCCGCCACATGTAATGGCTCCCAAATCTGCCACCAGAGATCTCTTCGAAGCATTGCTGACAAGCCGCGATGAGGCGGCTGCCGGTCGCGCGGCGACCAAAGCGCTATAATAATAATTTTTCATACTACGACGGGCCTATTTTTCAACGTCGGACTTGACAAGCGGCAGGAGAGGAGCTCATCGGTGCGACTTCCGACACCACGGGGCAAAAGCAGCGCTGTCATCGGGCGCCGTGATACAATCCGGTGTGTGGAGAGGTGGAAGTAAGGGGGGAATTGGGAACCGGGGGAGGGTTGTAAAAGCTCACTGAGCGTGACAGGCCTAATGACGACACGTGACGACTACCCCCCACCTCCTTCTTTCCTCCACACAATTCCTCGTCGACCTGTCGGCTCCCTCAGCTCATTCTAATCACCTCAAAGGGCTCACCGAAGTATACGTACGTGGTTGAGTTGATTTTGGGGAAGGGGTGTTGGGAAGATGGTGATGGGAACAAAAAAAAAATGGCCTTTAGCTTGTCTCGTTATTTAGAGAGCACCCTAAAACAAACTAGATTGTACTTAGAGCAAGCTCGCTAATGTTTAACCTTCTTCAGCGTTCGCAACTCTTTTTTTTTCTCTTACAGTTTCACGCCTTGTTGCCTCGAGCTGAAATTCAAACACTCAACCTACAGTCTTCACCTCCTACGTCGTTGGCGTTGATTACTCTAACCTATCTTAACTTGCTGAAGGGCTATCATGTAAATTGGAGCTGAAGCAAACTAGCGGCGTCAAACGATGGTGTTTTGTGCGTCGTTCGTTGTGCTAGGCAAAACAGCGAGAAGAGACGGGTTTTCTTGATGGCCTTAAAACCCCTCTTAAAGTCGGCGTTGAAGTCGGTGAAAATCAGAGGGACTTGTCCTGAGTCGGACTGGATAGCAAAGGGCACCTGTGCAGTGTGGCATTTAGAGAGATAATGAGAAAGGAGCGCTATGCTCTGCACCAGGAACTCTGAATGGCGCCTACAACCTAATACACCTGAGGCGCCTGGGGAGCGTTTTAGCTCCCAAGCATTGTCCGGGGAACAGTCCCACTGCAGGAGCCTTTGCTTATTTTCATATTCATATACATTTTCTGCCTTCGAAATCCATTCTTCAACTTACGTATTATCAAGAATTCATAGCGTTTGGGAGGAGAATTTGTAACTCTAAAAAGTCCCTATTGAACCACGTTAGATTCATCCAATGCCCGCTGAGATAGTAGCTGTGCTGTGCTGAAGTGGAGCACAGCTACTATCTCAGCGTGCCTTGGATTCGTCTCCATTAGTTCAGTCCGAGTTTTCAGAGGGCGCCACGTGTTCTATCTGGTAATTTTTGTTCATTTTTTCAGCCCAAATCTAAAGTAAACTAAATTACAACTGACCTAGGATAAATAATAATTAAATATACACTAGTTTCGTTTAGTTTAGTTTAATTTTAGGCTAAAAACTGAGTAGAAATTCCCACATAAAACACGTGGCGCCCTCTATAAACTAAAACTGAACTAATGTGAATGTTTCTAAGACGTTTCAGTATGGGTCTCAATCACAAATTCTCCTCTCCAACCCTATAAATTCTTGGTATTATATTTCCTTTTTGGGGGGACGGGAAGGAGTTTAACGAAGGCGTTGAAAATGCAAATAAA